>JAVRKA010001161.1:0-23412 GCA_034508555.1 Venustoraphidia nigricollis | reverse complement strand
GGTGCCGATAGGCATTTCAGATATAGCAGCCGATAGGCATTTCAGATATAGGTGCCGATAGGCATTCCAGATATGGTTGCCGATAGGCATTTCAAATATAGGTGCTGATAGGCATTTCAGATGTAGTTTCCGATAGGCATTTCAAAAATAGGTGTCGATAGGCATTTCAGATATAGGTGTCGATAGGCATTTCAGATATAGGTGTCGATAGGCATTTCAGATATAGGTGTCGATAGGCATTTCAGATATAGGTGTCGATAGGCATTTCAGATATAGGTGTCGATAGGCATTTCAGATATAGGTGTCGATAGGCATTTCAGATATAGTTGTCGATAGGCATTTCAGATATAGGTGTCGATAGGCGTTTCAGATATAGGTGCCGATAGGCATTTCAGATATAGTTGCCGATTGGCATTTTAAAAATAGGTGCCGATAGGCATTTCAGATATAGAAGCCGATAGGCATTTCAAATATAGGTGCCGATAGGCTTTCCAGATATGGTTGCCGATAGGCATTTCAAATATAGGTGCTGATAGGCATTTCAGATGTAGTTTCCGATAGGCATTTCAAAAATAGGTGTCGATAGGCATTTCAGATATAGGTGTCGATAGGCATTTCAGATATAGGTGTCGATAGGCATTTCAGATATAGGTGTCGATAGGCATTTCAGATATAGGTGTCGATAGGCATTTCAGATATAGGTGTCGATAGGCATTTCAGATATAGGTGTCGATAGGCATTTCAGATATAGGTGTCGATAGGCATTTCAGATATAGGTGCCGATAGGCATTTCAGATATAGTTGCCGATTGGCATTTTAAAAATAGGTGCCGATAGGCATTTCAGATATAGAAGCCGATAGGCATTTCAAATATAGGTGCCGATAGGCATTCCAGATATGGTTGCCGATAGGCATTTCAAATATAGGTGCTGATAGGCATTTCAGATGTAGTTTCCGATAGGCATTTCAAAAATAGGTGTCGATAGGCATTTCAGATATAGGTGTCGATAGGCATTTCAGATATTTGTGTCGATAGGCATTTCAGATATAGGTGTCGATAGGCATTTCAGATATAGGTGTCGATAGGCATTTCAGATATAGGTGTCGATAGGCATTTCAGATATAGGTGTCGATAGGCATTTCAGATATAGGTGTCGATAGGCATTTCAGATATAGGTGTCGATAGGCATTTCAGATATAGGTGTCGATAGGCATTTCAGATATAGGTGTCGATAGGCATTTCAGATATAGGTGTCGATAGGCATTTCAGATATAGGTGCCGATAGGCATTTCAGATATAGTTGCCGATTGGCATTTTAAAAATAGGTGCCGATAGGCATTTCAGATATAGAAGCCGATAGGCATTTCAAATATAGGTGCCGATAGGCATTCCAGATATGGTTGCCGATAGGCATTTCAAATATAGGTGCTGATAGGCATTTCAGATGTAGTTTCCGATAGGCATTTCAAAAATAGGTGTCGATAGGCATTTCAGATATAGGTGTCGATAGGCATTTCAGATATAGGTGTCGATAGGCATTTCAGATATAGGTGTCGATAGGCATTTCAGATATAGGTGTCGATAGGCATTTTAGATATAGGTGTCGATAGGCATTTCAGATATAGGTGTCGATAGGCATTTCAGATATAGGTGTCGATAGGCATTTCAGATATAGGTGTCGATAGGCATTTCAGATATAGGTGCCGATAGGCATTTCAGATATAGTTGCCGATTGGCATTTTAAAAATAGGTGCCGATAGGCATTTCATATATAGAAGCCGATAGGCATTTCAAATATAGGTGCCGATAGGCATTCCAGATATGGTTGCCGATAGGCATTTCAAATATAGGTGCTGATAGGCATTTCATATGTAGTTTCCGATAGGCATTTCAAAAATAGGTGTCGATAGGCATTTCAGATATAGGTGTCGATAGGCATTTCAGATATAGGTGTCGATAGGCATTTCAGATATAGGTGTCGATAGGCATTTCAGATATAGGTGTCGATAGGCATTTTAGATATAGGTGTCGATAGACATTTCAGATATAGGTGTCGATAGGCATTTCAGATATAGGTGTCGATAGGCATTTCAGATATAGGTGCCGATAGGCATTTCAGATATAGTTGCCGATTGGCATTTTAAAAATAGGTGCCGATAGGCATTTCAGATATAGAAGCCGATAGGCATTTCAAATATAGGTGCCGATAGGCATTCCAGATATGGTTGCCGATAGGCATTTCAAATATAGGTGCTGATAGGCATTTCAGATGTAGTTTCCGATAGGCATTTCAAAAATAGGTGTCGATAGGCATTTCAAAAATAGGTGTCGATAGGCATTTCAGATTTAGGTGTCGATAGGCATTTCAGATATAGGTGTCGATAGGCATTTCAGATATAGGTGTCGATAGGCATTTCAGATATAGGTGTCGATAGGCATTTCAGATATAGGTGTCGATAGGCATTTCAGATATAGGTGTCGATAGGCATTTCAGATATAGGTGCCGATAGGCATTTCAGATATAGTTGCCGATTGGCATTTTAAAAATAGGTGCCGATAGGCATTTCAGATATAGAAGCCGATAGGCATTTCAAATATAGGTGCCGATAGGCATTCCAGATATGGTTGCCGATAGGCATTTCAAATATAGGTGCTGATAGGCATTTTAGATGTAGTTTCCGATAGGCATTTCAAAAATAGGTGTCGATAGGCATTTCAGATATAGGTGTCGATAGGCATTTCAGATATAGGTGTCGATAGGCATTTCAGATATAGGTGTCGATAGGCATTTCAGATATAGGTGTCGATAGGCATTTCAGATATAGGTGTCGATAGGCATTTCAGATATAGGTGTCGATAGGCATTTCAGATATAGGTGTCGATAGGCATTTCAGATATAGGTGTCGATAGGCATTTCAGATATAGGTGTCGATAGGCATTTCAGATATAGGTGCCGATAGGCATTTCAGATATAGTTGCCGATTGGAATTTTAAAAATAGGTGCCGATAGGCATTTCAGATATAGAAGCCGATAGGCATTTCAAATATAGGTGCCGATAGGCATTCCAGATATGGTTGCCGATAGGCATTTCAAATATAGGTGCTGATAGGCATTTCAGATGTAGTTGACGATAGGCATTTCAAAAATAGGTGTCGATAGGCATTTCAGATATAGGTGTCGATAGGCATTTCAGATATAGGTGTCGATAGGCATTTCAGATATAGGTGTCGATAGGCATTTCAGATATAGGTGTGGATAGGCATTTCAGATATAGGTGTCGATAGGCATTTCAGATATAGGTGTCGATAGGCATTTCAGATATAGGTGTCGATAGGCATTTCAGATATTGGTGCCGATAGGCATTTCAGATTTAGTTGCCGATTGGCATTTTAAAAATAGGTGCCGATAGGCATTTCAGATATAGCAGCCGATAGGCATTTCAGATATAGGTGCCGATAGGCATTCCAGATATGGTTGCCGATAGGCATTTCAAATATAGGTGCTGATAGGCATTTCAGATGTAGTTTCCGATAGGCATTTCAAAAATAGGTGTCGATAGGCATTTCAGATATAGGTGTCGATAGGCATTTCAGATATAGGTGTCGATAGGCATTTCAGATATAGGTGTCGATAGGCATTTCAGATATAGGTGTCGATAGGCATTTCAGATATAGGTGTCGATAGGCATTTCAGATATAGGTGTCGATAGGCATTTCAGATATAGTTGTCGATAGGCATTTCAGATATAGGTGTCGATAGGCGTTTCAGATATAGGTGCCGATAGGCATTTCAGATATAGTTGCCGATTGGCATTTTAAAAATAGGTGCCGATAGGCATTTCAGATATAGAAGCCGATAGGCATTTCAAATATAGGTGCCGATAGGCTTTCCAGATATGGTTGCCGATAGGCATTTCAAATATAGGTGCTGATAGGCATTTCAGATGTAGTTTCCGATAGGCATTTCAAAAATAGGTGTCGATAGGCATTTCAGATATAGGTGTCGATAGGCATTTCAGATATAGGTGTCGATAGGCATTTCAGATATAGGTGTCGATAGGCATTTCAGATATAGGTGTCGATAGGCATTTCAGATATAGGTGTCGATAGGCATTTCAGATATAGGTGTCGATAGGCATTTCAGATATAGGTGTCGATAGGCATTTCAGATATAGGTGCCGATAGGCATTTCAGATATAGTTGCCGATTGGCATTTTAAAAATAGGTGCCGATAGGCATTTCAGATATAGAAGCCGATAGGCATTTCAAATATAGGTGCCGATAGGCATTCCAGATATGGTTGCCGATAGGCATTTCAAATATAGGTGCTGATAGGCATTTCAGATGTAGTTTCCGATAGGCATTTCAAAAATAGGTGTCGATAGGCATTTCAGATATAGGTGTCGATAGGCATTTCAGATATTGGTGTCGATAGGCATTTCAGATATAGGTGTCGATAGGCATTTCAGATATAGGTGTCGAGAGGCATTTCAGATATAGGTGTCGATAGGCATTTCAGATATAGGTGTCGATAGGCATTTCAGATATAGGTGTCGATAGGCATTTCAGATATAGGTGTCGATAGGCATTTCAGATATAGGTGTCGATAGGCATTTCAGATATAGGTGTCGATAGGCATTTCAGATATAGGTGTCGATAGGCATTTCAGATATAGGTGCCGATAGGCATTTCAGATATAGTTGCCGATTGGCATTTTAAAAATAGGTGCCGATAGGCATTTCAGATATAGAAGCCGATAGGCATTTCAAATATAGGTGCCGATAGGCATTCCAGATATGGTTGCCGATAGGCATTTCAAATATAGGTGCTGATAGGCATTTCAGATGTAGTTTCCGATAGGCATTTCAAAAATAGGTGTCGATAGGCATTTCAGATATAGGTGTCGATAGGCATTTCAGATATAGGTGTCGATAGGCATTTCAGATATAGGTGTCGATAGGCATTTCAGATATAGGTGTCGATAGGCATTTTAGATATAGGTGTCGATAGGCATTTCAGATATAGGTGTCGATAGGCATTTCAGATATAGGTGTCGATAGGCATTTCAGATATAGGTGTCGATAGGCATTTCAGATATAGGTGCCGATAGGCATTTCAGATATAGTTGCCGATTGGCACTTTAAAAATAGGTGCCGATAGGCATTTCATATATAGAAGCCGATAGGCATTTCAAATATAGGTGCCGATAGGCATTCCAGATATGGTTGCCGATAGGCATTTCAAATATAGGTGCTGATAGGCATTTCATATGTAGTTTCCGATAGGCATTTCAAAAATAGGTGTCGATAGGCATTTCAGATATAGGTGTCGATAAGCATTTCAGATATAGGTGTCGATAGGCATTTCAGATATAGGTGTCGATAGGCATTTCAGATATAGGTGTCGATAGGCATTTTAGATATAGGTGTCGATAGACATTTCAGATATAGGTGTCGATAGGCATTTCAGATATAGGTGTCGATAGGCATTTCAGATATAGGTGCCGATAGGCATTTCAGATATAGTTGCCGATTGGCATTTTAAAAATAGGTGCCGATAGGCATTTCAGATATAGAAGCCGATAGGCATTTCAAATATAGGTGCCGATAGGCATTCCAGATATGGTTGCCGATAGGCATTTCAAATATAGGTGCTGATAGGCATTTCAGATGTAGTTTCCGATAGGCATTTCAAAAATAGGTGTCGATAGGCATTTCAAAAATAGGTGTCGATAGGCATTTCAGATTTAGGTGTCGATAGGCATTTCAGATATAGGTGTCGATAGGCATTTCAGATATAGGTGTCGATAGGCATTTCAGATATAGGTGTCGATAGGCATTTCAGATATAGGTGTCGATAGGCATTTCAGATATAGGTGTCGATAGGCATTTCAGATATAGGTGCCGATAGGCATTTCAGATATAGTTGCCGATTGGCATTTTAAAAATAGGTGCCGATAGGCATTTCAGATATAGAAGCCGATAGGCATTTCAAATATAGGTGCCGATAGGCATTCCAGATATGGTTGCCGATAGGCATTTCAAATATAGGTGCTGATAGGCATTTCAGATGTAGTTTCCGATAGGCATTTCAAAAATAGGTGTCGATAGGCATTTCAGATATAGGTGTCGATAGGCATTTCAGATATAGGTGTCGATAGGCATTTCAGATATAGGTGTCGATAGGCATTTCAGATATAGGTGTCGATAGGCATTTCAGATATAGGTGTCGATAGGCATTTCAGATATAGGTGTCGATAGGCATTTCAGATATAGGTGTCGATAGGCATTTCAGATATAGGTGTCGATAGGCATTTCAGATATAGGTGCCGATAGGCACTTCAGATATAGTTGCCGATTGGCATTTTAAAAATAGGTGCCGATAGGCATTTCAGATATAGAAGCCGATAGGCATTTCAAATATAGGTGCCGATAGGCATTTCAGATATGGTTGCCGATAGGCATTTCAAATATAGGTGCTGATAGGCATTTCAGATGTAGTTTCCGATAGGCATTTCAAAAATAGGTGTCGATAGGCATTTCAGATATAGGTGTCGATTGGCATTTCAGATATAGGTGTCGATAGGCATTTCAGATATAGGTGTCGATAGGCATTTCAGATATAGGTGTCGATAGGCATTTCAGTTATAGGTGTCGATAGGCATTTCAGATATAGGTGTCGATAGGCATTTCAGATATAGGTGTCGATAGGCATTTCAGATATAGGTGCCGATAGGCATTTCAGATATAGTTGCCGATTGCCATTTTAAAAATAGGTGCCGATAGGCATTTCAGATATAGAAGCCGATAGGCATTTAAAATATAGGTGCCAATAGGCATTCCAGATATGGTTGCCGATAGGCATTTCAAATATAGGTGCTGATAGGCATTTCAGATGTAGTTTCCGATAGGCATTTCAAAAATAGGTGTCGATAGGCATTTCAGATATAGGTGTCGATAGGCATTTCTGATATAGGTGTCGATAGGCATTTCAGATATAGGTGTCGATAGGCATTTCAGATATAGGTGTCGATAGGCATTTCAGATATAGGTGTCGATAGGCATTTCAGATATAGGTGTCGATAGGCATTTCAGATATAGGTGTCGATAGGCAATTCAGATATAGTTGTCGATAGGCATTTCAGATATAGGTGCCGATAGGCATTTCAGATATAGTTGCCGATTGGCATTTTAAAAATAGGTGCCGATAGGCATTTCAGATATAGAAGCCGATAGGCATTTCAAATATAGGTGCCGATAGGCATTCCAGATATGGTTGCCGATAGGCATTTCAAATATAGGTGCTGATAGGCATTTCAGATGTAGTTTCCGATAGGCATTTCAAAAATAGGTGTCGATAGGCATTTCAGATATAGGTGTCGATAGGCATTTCAGATATAGGTGTCGATAGGCATTTCAGATATAGGTGTCGATAGGCATTTCAGATATAGGTGTCGATAGGCATTTCAGATATAGGTGTCGATAGGCATTTCAGATATAGGTGTCGATAGGCATTTCAGATATAGGTGTCGATAGGCATTTCAGATATAGGTGTCGATAGGCATTTCAGATATAGGTGCCGATAGGCATTTCAGATATAGTTGCCGATTGGCATTTTAAAAATAGGTGCCGATAGGCATTTCAGATATAGAAGCCGATAGGCATTTCAAATATAGGTGCCTATAGGCATTCCAGATATGGTTGCAGATAGGCATTTCAAATATAGGTGCTGATTGGCATTTCAGATGTAGTTTCCGATAGGCATTTCAAAAATAGGTGTCGATAGGCATTTCAGATATAGGTGTCGATAGGCATTTCAGATATAGGTGTCGATAGGCATTTCAGATATAGGTGTCGATAGGCATTTCAGATATAGGTGTCGATAGGCATTTCAGATATAGGTGTCGATAGGCATTTCAGATATAGGTGCCGATAGGCATTTCAGATATAGTTGCCGATTGGCATTTTAAAAATAGGTGCCGACAGGCATTTCAGATATAGAAGCCGATAGGCATTTCAAATATAGGTGCCGATAGGCATTCCAGATATGGTTGCCGATAGGCATATCAAATATAGGTGCTGATAGGCATTTCAGATGTAGTTTCCGATAGGCATTTCAAAAATAGATGTCGATAGGCATTTCAGATATAGGTGTCGATAGGCATTTCAGATATAGGTGTCGATAGGCATTTCAGATATAGGTGTCGATAGGTATTTCAGATATAGATGTCGATAGGCATTTCAGATATAGGTGTCGATAGGCATTTCAGATATAGGTGTCGATAGTCATTTCAGATATAGGTGTCGATAGGCATTTCAGATATAGGTGTCGATAGGCATTTCAGATATAGGTGCCGATAGGCATTTCAGATATAGTTGCCGATTGGCATTTTAAAAATAGGTGCCGATAGGCATTTCAGATATAGAAGCCGATTGGCATTTCAAATATAGGTGCCGATAGGCATTCCAGATATGGTTGCCGATAGGCATTTCAAATATAGGTGCTGATAGGCATTTCAGGTGTAGTTTCCGATAGGCATTTCAAAAATAGGTGTCGATAGGCATTTCAGATATAGGTGTCGATAGGCATTTCAGATATAGGTGTCGATAGGCATTTCAGATATAGGTGTCGATAGGCATTTCAGATATAGGTGTCGATAGGCATTTCAGATATAGATGTCGACAGGCATTTCAGATATAGGTGTCGATAGGCATTTCAGATATAGGTGTCGATAGGCATTTCAGATATAGGTGCCGATAGGCATTTCAGATATAGGTGTCGATAGGCATTTCAGATATAGGTGTCGATAGGCATTTCAGATATAGGTATCGATAGGCATTTCAGATATAGGTGCCGATAGGCATTTCAGATATAGTTGCCGATTGGCATTTTAAAAATAGGTGCCGATAGGCATTTCAGATATAGAAGCCGATAGGCATTTCAAATATAGGTGCCGATAGGCATTCCAGATATGGTTGCCGATAGGCATTTCAAATATAGGTGCTGATAGGCATTTTAGATGTAGTTTCCGATAGGCATTTCAAAAATAGGTGTCGATAGGCATTTCAGATATAGGTGTCGATAGAAATTTCAGATATAGGTGTCGATAGGCATTTCAGATATGGTGTCGATAGGCATTTCAGATATAGGTGTCGATAGGCATTTTAGATATAGGTGTCGATAGTAATTTCAGATATAGGTGTCGATAGGCATTTCAGATATAGGTGTCGATAGGCATTTCAGATATAGGTGTCGATAGGCATTTCAGATATAGGTGCCGATAGGCATTTCAGATATAGTTGCCGATTGGCATTTTAAAAATAGGTGCCGATAGGCATTTCAGATGTAGAAGCCGATAGGCATTTCAAATATAGGTGCCGATAGGCATTCCAGATATGGTTGCCGATAGGCATTTTAAATATAGGTGCTGATAGGCATTTCAGATGTAGTTTCCGATAGGCATTTCAAAAATAGGTGTCGATAGGCATTTCAGATATAGGTGTCGATAGGCATTTCAGATATAGGTGTCGATAGGCATTTCAGATATAGGTGTCGATAGGCATTTCAGATATAGGTGTCGATAGGCATTTCAGATATAGGTGTCGATAGGCATTTCAGATATAGGTGTCGATAGGCATTTCAGATATAGGTGTCGATAGGCATTTCAGATATAGGTGCCGATAGGCATTTCAGATATAGTTGCCGATTGGCATTTTAAAAATAGGTGCCGATAGGCATTTCAGATATAGAAGCCGATAGGCATTTCAAATATAGGTGCCGATAGGCATTCCAGATATGGTTGCCGATAGGCATTTCAAATATAGGTGCTGATAGGCATTTCAGATGTAGTTTCCGATAGGCATTTCAAAAATAGGTGTCGATAGGCATTTCAGATATAGGTGTCGATAGGCATTTCAGATATAGGTGTCGATAGGCATTTCAGATATAAGTGTCGATAGGCATTTCAGATATAGGTGTCGATAGGCATTTCAGATATAGGTGTCGATAGGCATTTCAGATATAGGTGTCGATAGGCATTTTAGATATAGGTGTCGATAGGCATTTCAGATATAGGTGCCGATAGGCATTTCAGATATAGTTGCCGATTGGCATTTTAAAAATAGGTGCCGATAGGCATTTCAGATATAGAAGCCGATAGGCATTTCAAATATAGGTGCCGATAGGCATTCCAGATATGGTTGCCGATAGGCATTTCAAATATAGGTGCTGATAGGCATTTCAGATGTAGTTTCCGATAGGCATTTCAAAAATAGGTGTCGATAGGCATTTCAGATATAGGTGTCGATAGGCATTTCAGATATAGGTGTCGATAGGCAGTTCAGATATAGGTGTCGATAGGCATTTCAGATATAGGTGTCGATAGGCATTTCAGATATAGGTGTCGATAGGCATTTCAGATAAAGGTGTCGATAGGCATTTCAGATATAGGTGTCGATAGGCATTTCAGATATAGGTGCCGATAGGCATTTCAGATATAGGTGCCGATAGGAATTTCATATATAGTTGCCGATTGGCATTTTAAAAATAGGTGCCGATAGGCATTTCAGATATAGAAGCCGATAGGCATTTCAAATATATGTGCCGATAGGCATTCCAGATATGGTTGCTGATAGGCATTTCAAATATAGGTGCTGTTAGGCATTTCAGATGTGGTTTCCGATAGGCATTTCAAAAATAGGTGTCGATAGGCATTTCAGATATAGGTGTCGATAGGCATTTCAGATATAGGTGTCGATAGGCTTTTCAGATATAGGTGTCGATAGGCATTTCAGATATATGTGTCGATAGGCATTTCAGATATAGGTGTCGATTGGCATTTCAGATATAGGTGTCGATAGGCATTTCAGATATAGGTGTCGATAGGCATTTCAGATATAGGTGCCGATAGGCATTTCAGATATAGTTGCCAATTGGCATTTTAAAAATAGGTGCCGATAGGCATTTCAGATATAGAAGCCGATAGGCATTTCAAATATAGGTGCCGATAGGCATTCCAGATATGGTTGCCGATAGGCATTTCAAATATAGGTGCTGATAAGCATTTCAGATGTAGTTTCCGATAGGCATTTCAAAAATAGGTGTCGATAGGCATTTCAGATATAAGTGTCGATAGGCATTTCAGATATAGGTGACGATAGGCATTTCAGATATAGGTGTCGATAGGCATTTCAGATATAGGTGTCGATAGGCATTTCAGATATAGGTGTCGATAGGCATTTCAGATATAGGTGTCGATAGGCATTTCAGATATAGGTGTCGATAGGCATTTCAGATATATGTGTCGATAGGCATTTCAGATATAGGTGTCGATAGGCATTTCAGATATAGGTGTCGATAGGCTTTTCAGATATAGGTGTCGATAGGCATTTCAGATATATGTGTCGATAGGCATTTCAGATATAGGTGTCGATAGGCATTTCAGATATAGGTGTCGATATGCATTTCAGATATAGGTGTCGATAGGCATTTCAGATATAGGTGCCGATAGGCATTTCAGATATAGTTGCCAATTGGCATTTTAAAAATAGGTGCCGATAGGCATTTCAGATATAGAAGCCGATAGGCATTTCAAATATAGGTGCCGATAGGCATTCCAGATATGGTTGCCGATAGGCATTTCAAATATAGGTGCTGATAAGCATTTCAGATGTAGTTTCCGATAGGCATTTCAAAAATAGGTGTCGATAGGCATTTCAGATATAGGTGTCGATAGGCATTTCAGATATAGGTGACGATAGGCATTTCAGATATAGGTGTCGATAGGCATTTCAGATATAGGTGTCGATAGGCATTTCAGATATAGGTGTCGATAGGCATTTCAGATATAGGTGTCGATAGGCATTTCAGATATAGGTGTCGATAGGCATTTCAGATATAGGTGCCGATAGGCATTTCAGATATAGTTGCCGATTTGCATTTTAAAAATAGCTGCCGATAGGCATTTCAGATATAGAAGCCGATAGGCATTTTAAATATAGGTGCCGATAGGCATTCCAGATATGGTTGCCGATAGGCATTTCAAATATAGGTACTGATAGGCATTTCAGATGTAGTTTCCGATAGGCATTTCAAAAATAGGTGTTGATAGGCATTTCAGATATAGGTGTCGATAGGCAGTTCAGATATAGGTGTCTTAAGGCATTTCAGATATAGGTGTCGATAGGCATTTCAGATATAGGTGTCGATAGGCATTTCAGATATAGGTGTCGATAGGCATTTCAGATATAGGTGTCGATAGGCATTTCAGATATAGGTGTCGATAGGCATTTCAGATATAGGTGCCGATAGGCATTTCAGATATAGTTGCCGATTGGCATTTAAAAAATAGGTGCCGATAGGCATTTCAGATATAGAAGCCGATAGGCATTTCAAATATAGGTGCCGATAGGCATTCCAGATATGGTTGCAGATAGGCATTTCAAATATAGGTGCTGATAGGCATTTCAGATGTAGTTTCCGATAGGCATTTCAAAAATAGGTGTCGATAGGCATTTCAGATATAGGTGTCGATAGGCATTTCAGATATAGGTGTCGATAGGCATTTCAGATATAGGTGCCGATAGGCATTTCAGATATAGTTGCCAATTGGCATTTTAAAAATAGGTGCCGATAGGCATTTCAGATATAGAAGCCGATAGGCATTTCAAATATAGGTGCCGATAGGCATTCCAGATATGGTTGCCGATAGGCATTTCAAATATAGGTGCTGTTAGGCATTTCAGATGTAGTTTCCGATAGGCATTTCAAAAATAGGTGTCGATAGGCATTTCAGATATAGGTGTCGATAGGCATTTCAGATATAGGTGTCGATAGGCATTTCAGATATAGGTGTCGATAGGCATTTCAGATATAGGTGTCGATAGGCATTTCAGATATAGGTGTCGATAGGCATTTCAGATATAGGTGTCGATAGGCATTTCAGATATAGGTGTCGATAGGCATTTCATATATATTTGCCGATTGGCATTTTAAAAATAGGTGCCGATAGGCATTTCAGATATAGAAGCCGATAGGCATTTCAAATATAGGTGCCGATAGGCATTCCAGACATGGTTGCCGATAGGCATTTCAAATATAGGTGCTGTTAGGCATTTCAGATGTAGTTTCCGATAGGCATTTCAAAAATAGGTGTCGATGGGCATTTCAGATGTAGTTTCCGATAGGCATTTCAGATATAGGTGTCGATAGGCATTTCAGATATAGGTGTCGATAGGCATTTCAGATATAGGTGTCGATAGGCATTTCAGATATAGGTGTCGATAGGCATTTCAGATATAGGTGTCGATAGGCATTTCAGATATAGGTGTCGATAGGCATTTCAGATATAGGTGTCGATAGGCATTTCAGATATAGGTGTCGATAGGCATTTCAGATATAGGTGTCGATAGGAATTTCAGATATAGGTGTCGATAGGCATTTCAGATATAGGTGTCGATAGGCATTTCAGATATAGGTGCCGATAGGCATTTCAGATATAGTTGCCGATTGGCATTTTAAAAATAGGTGCCGATAGGCATTTCAGATATAGAAGCCGATAGGCATTTCAAATATAGGTGCCGATAGGCATTCCAGATATGGTTGCCGATAGGCATTTCAAATATAGGTGCTGATAGGCATTTCAGATGTAGTTTCCGATAGGCATTTCAAAAATAGGTGTCGATAGGCATTTCAGATATAGGTGTCGATAGGCATTTCAGATATAGGTGTCGATAGGCATTTCAGATATAGGTGTCGATAAGCATTTCAGATATAGGTGTCGATAGGCATTTCAGATATAGGTGTCGATAGGCATTTTAGATATAGGTGTCGATAGGCATTTCAGATATAGGTGTCGATAGGCATTTCAGATATAGGTGTCGATAGTCATTTCAGATATAGGTGCCGATAGGCATTTCAGATATAGTTGCCGATTGGCATTTTAAAAATAGGTGCCGATAGGCATTTCAGATATAGAAGCCGATAGGCATTTCAGATATAGTTGCCGATTGGCATTTTAAAAATAGGTGTGGATAGGCATTTCAGATATAGAAGCCGATAGGCATTTCAAAAATAGGTGTCGATAGGCATTTCAGATATAGGTGTCGATAGGCATTTCAGATATAGGTGTCGATAGGCATTTCAGATATAGGTGTCGATAGGCATTTCAGATATAGTTGCCGATTGGCATTTTAAAAATAGGTGCCGATAGGCATTTCAGATATAGAAGCCGATAGGCATTTCAAATATAGGTGCCGATAGGCATTCCAGATATGGTTGCCGATAGGCATTTCAAATATAGGTGCTGATAGGCATTTCAGATGTAGTTTCCGAAAGGCATTTCAAAAATAGGTGTCGATAGGCATTTCAGATATAGGTGTCGATAGGCATTTCAGATATAGATGCCGATAGGCATTTCAGATATAGGTGTCGATAGGCATTTCAGATATAGGTGTCGATAGGCATTTCAGATATAGGTGTCGATAAGCATTTCAGATATAGGTGTCGATAGGCATTTCAGATATAGGTGTCGATAGGCATTTCAGATATAGGAGCCGATAGGCATTTCAGATATATTTGCCGATTGACATTTTAAAAATAGGTGCCGATAGGCATTTCAGATATAGAAGCCGATAGGCATTTCAAATATAGGTGCCGATAGGCATTCCAAATATGGTTGCCGATAGGCATTTCAAATATAGGTGCTGATAGGCATTTCAGATGTAGTTTCCGATAGACATTTCAAAAATAGGTGTCGATAGGCATTTCAGATATAGGTGTCGATAGGCATTTCAGATATATGTGTCGATAGGCATTTCAGATATAGGTGTCGATAGGCATTTCAGATATACGTGTCGATAGGCATTTCAGATATAGGTGTCGATAGGCATTTCAGATATAGGTGTCGATAGGCATTTCAGATATAGGTGTCGATAGGCATTTCAGATATAGGTGCCGATAGGCATTTCAGATATAGTTGCCGATTGGCATTTTAAAAATAGGTGCCGATAGGCATTTCAGATATAGAAGCCGATAGGCATTTCAAATATAGGTGCCGATAGGCATTCCAGATATGGTTGCCGATAGGCATTCCAGATATGGTTGCCGATAGGCATTTCAAATATAGGTGCTGATAGGCATTTCAGATGTAGTTTCCGATAGGCATTTCAAAAATAGGTGTCGATAGGCATTTCAGATATAGGTGTCGATAGGCATTTCAGATATAGGTGTCGATAGGCATTTCAGATATAGGTGTCGATAGGCATTTCAGATATAGGTGTCGATAGGCATTTCAGATATAGGTGTCGATAGGCATTTCAGATATAGGTGTCGATAGGCATTTCAGATATAGGTGTCGATAGGCATTTCAGATATAGGTGCCGATAGGCATTTCAGATATAGTTGCCGATTGGCATTTTAAAAATAGGTGCCGATAGGCATTTCAGATATAGAAGCCGATAGGCATTTCAAATATAGGTGCCGATAGGCATTCCAGATATGGTTGCCGATAGGCATTTCAAATATAGGTGCTGATAGGCATTTCAGATGTAGTTTCCGATAGGCATTTCAAAAATAGGTGTCGATAGGCATTTCAGATATAGGTGTCGATAGGCATTTCAGATATAGGTGTCGATGGGCATTTCAGATATAGGTGTCGATAGGCATTTCAGATATAGGTGTCGATAGGCATTTCAGATATAGGTGCCGATAGGCATTTCAGATATAGTTGCCGATTGGCATTTTAAAAATAGGTGCCGATTGGCATTTCAAATATAGGTGCCGATAGGCATTCCAGATATGGTTGCCGATAGGCATTTCAAATATAGGTGCTGATAGGCATTTCAGATGTAGTTTCCGATAGGCATTTCAAAAATAGGTGTCGATAGGCATTTCAGATATAGGTGTCGATAGGCATTTCAGATATAGGTGTCGATAGGCATTTTAGATATAGGTGTCGATACGCATTTCAGATATAGGTTTCGATAGGCATTTCAGATATAGGTGTCGATAGGCATTTCAGATATAGGTGTCGATAGGCATTTCAGATATAGGTGTCGATAGGCATTTCAGATATAGGTGTCGATAGGCATTTCAGATATAGGTGCCGATAGGCATTTCAGATATAGTTGCCGATTGGAATTTTAAAAATAGGTGCCGATAGGCATTTCAGATATAGAAGCCGATAGGCATTTCAAATATAGGTGCCGATAGGCATTCCAGATATGGTTGCCGATAGGCATTTCAAATATAGGTGCTGATAGGCATTTCAGATGTAGTTTCCAATAGGCATTTCAAAAATAGGTGTCGATAGGCATTTCAGATATAGGTGTCGATAGGCATTTCAGATATAGGTGTCGATAGGCATTTCAGATATAGGTGTCGATAGGCATTTCAGATATAGGTGTGGATAGGCATTTCAGATATAGGTGTCGATAGGCATTTCAGATATAGGTGTCGATAGGCATTTCAGATATAGGTGTCGATAGGCATTTCAGATATTGGTGCCGATAGGCATTTCAGATTTAGTTGCCGATTGGCATTTTAAAAATAGGTGCCGATAGGCATTTCAGATATAGCAGCCGATAGGCATTTCAGATATAGGTGCCGATAGGCATTCCAGATATGGTTGCCGATAGGCATTTCAAATATAGGTGCTGATAGGCATTTCAGATGTAGTTTCCGATAGGCATTTCAAAAATAGGTGTCGATAGGCATTTCAGATATAGGTGTCGATAGGCATTTCAGATATAGGTGTCGATAGGCATTTCAGATATAGGTGTCGATAGGCATTTCAGATATAGGTGTCGATAGGCATTTCAGATATAGGTGTCGATAGGCATTTCAGATATAGGTGTCGATAGGCATTTCAGATATAGTTGTCGATAGGCATTTCAGATATAGGTGTCGATAGGCGTTTCAGATATAGGTGCCGATAGGCATTTCAGATATAGTTGCCGATTGGCATTTTAAAAATAGGTGCCGATAGGCATTTCAGATATAGAAGCCGATAGGCATTTCAAATATAGGTGCCGATAGGCTTTCCAGATATGGTTGCCGATAGGCATTTCAAATATAGGTGCTGATAGGCATTTCAGATGTAGTTTCCGATAGGCATTTCAAAAATAGGTGTCGATAGGCATTTCAGATATAGGTGTCGATAGGCATTTCAGATATAGGTGTCGATAGGCATTTCAGATATAGGTGTCGATAGGCATTTCAGATATAGGTGTCGATAGGCATTTCAGATATAGGTGTCGATAGGCATTTCAGATATAGGTGTCGATAGGCATTTCAGATATAGGTGTCGATAGGCATTTCAGATATAGGTGCCGATAGGCATTTCAGATATAGTTGCCGATTGGCATTTTAAAAATAGGTGCCGATAGGCATTTCAGATATAGAAGCCGATAGGCATTTCAAATATAGGTGCCGATAGGCATTCCAGATATGGTTGCCGATAGGCATTTCAAATATAGGTGCTGATAGGCATTTCAGATGTAGTTTCCGATAGGCATTTCAAAAATAGGTGTCGATAGGCATTTCAGATATAGGTGTCGATAGGCATTTCAGATATTGGTGTCGATAGGCATTTCAGATATAGGTGTCGATAGGCATTTCAGATATAGGTGTCGATAGGCATTTCAGATATAGGTGTCGATAGGCATTTCAGATATAGGTGTCGATAGGCATTTCAGATATAGGTGTCGATAGGCATTTCAGATATAGGTGTCGATAGGCATTTCAGATATAGGTGTCGATAGGCATTTCAGATATAGGTGTCGATAGGCATTTCAGATATAGGTGTCGATAGGCATTTCAGATATAGGTGCCGATAGGCATTTCAGATATAGTTGCCGATTGGCATTTTAAAAATAGGTGCCGATAGGCATTTCAGATATAGAAGCCGATAGGCATTTCAAATATAGGTGCCGATAGGCATTCCAGATATGGTTGCCGATAGGCATTTCAAATATAGGTGCTGATAGGCATTTCAGATGTAGTTTCCGATAGGCATTTCAAAAATAGGTGTCGATAGGCATTTCAGATATAGGTGTCGATAGGCATTTCAGATATAGGTGTCGATAGGCATTTCAGATATAGGTGTCGATAGGCATTTCAGATATAGGTGTCGATAGGCATTTTAGATATAGGTGTCGATAGGCATTTCAGATATAGGTGTCGATAGGCATTTCAGATATAGGTGCCGATAGGCATTTCAGATATAGTTGCCGATTGGCATTTTAAAAATAGGTGCCGATAGGCATTTCAGATATAGAAGCCGATAGGCATTTCAAATATAGGTGCCGATAGGCATTCCAGATATGGTTGCCGATAGGCATTTCAAATATAGGTGCTGATAGGCATTTCAGATGTAGTTTCCAATAGGCATTTCAAACATAGGTGTCGATAGGCATTTCAGATATAGGTGTCGATAGACATTTCAGATATAGGTGTCGATAGGCATTTCAGATATAGGTGTCGATAGGCATTTCAGATATAGGTGTCAATAGGCATTTCAGATATAGGTGTCGATAGGCATTTCAGATATAGGTGCCGATAGGCATTTCAGATATAGTTGCCGATTGGCATTTTAAAAATAGGTGCCGATAGGCATTTCAGATATAGAAGCCGATAGGCATTTCATATATAGGTGCCGATAGGCATTCCTGATATGGTTGCTGATAGGCATTTCAAATATAGGTGCTGATAGGCATTTCAGATGTAGTTTCCGATAGGCATTTCAAAAATAGGTGTCGATAGGCATTTCAGATATAGGTGTCGATAGGCATTTCAGATATAGGTTTCGATAGGCATTTCAGATATAGGTGTCGATAGGCATTTCAGATATAGGTGTCGATAGGCATTTCAGATATAGGTGTCGATAGGCATTTCAGATATAGGTGTCGATAGGCATTTCAGATATAGGTGTCGATAGGTATTTCAGATATAGGTGCCGATAGGCATTTCATATATAGTTGCCGATTGGCATTTTAAAAATAGGTGCCGATAGGCATTTCAGATATAGAAGCCGATAGGCATTTCAAATATAGGTGCCGATAGGCATTCCAGATATGGTTGCCGATAGGCATTTCAAATATAGGTGCTGATAGGCATTTCAGATGTAGTTTCCGATAGGCATTTCAGATATAGGTGTCGATAGGCATTTCAGATATAGGTGTCGATAGGCATTTCAGATATAGGTGCCGATAGGCATTTCAGATATAGTTACCGATTGGCATTTTAAAAATAGGTGCCGATAGGCATTTCAGATATAGAAGCCGATAGGCATTTCAAATATAGGTGCCGATAGGCATTCCAGATATGGTTGCCGATAGGCATTTCAAATATAGGTGCTGATAGGCATTTCAGATGTAGTTTCCGATAGGCATTTCAAAAATAGGTGTCGATAGGCATTTCAGATATAGGTGTCGATAGGCATTTCAGATATAGGTGTCGATAGGCATTTCAGATATAAGTGTCGATAGGCATTTCAGATATAGGTGTCGATAGGCATTTCAGATATAGGTGTCGATAGGCATTTCAGATATAGAAGCCGATAGGCATTTCAAATATAGGTGCCGATAGGCATTCCAGATATGGTTGCCGATAGGCATTTCAAATATAGGTGCTGATAGGCATTTCAGATGTAGTTTCCGATAGGCATTTCAAAAATAGGTGTCGATAGGCATTTCAGATATAGGTGTCGATTGGCATTTCAAATATGGGTGCTGAAAGGCATTTCAGATGTAGGTGTCGACAGGCATTTCAGATATAGGTGTCGATAGGCATTTCAGATATAGGTGTCGATAGGCATTTCAGATATAGGTGTCGATAGGCATTTCAGATATAGGTGCCGATAGGCATTTCAGATATAGTTGCCGATTGGCATTTTAAAAATAGGTGCCGATAGGCATTTCAGATATAGAAGCCGATAGGCATTTCAAATATAGGTGCCGATAGGCATTCCAGATATGGTTGCCGATAGGCATTTCAAATATAGGTGCTGATAGGCATTTCAGATGTAGTTTCCGATAGGCATTTCAAACATAGGTGTCGATAGGCATTTCAGATATAGGTGTCGATAGGCATTTCAGATATAGGTGTCGATAGGCATTTCAGATATAGGTGTCGATAGGCATTTCAGATATAGGTGTCAATAGGCATTTCAGTTATAGGTGTCGATAGGCATTTCAGATATAGGTGCCGATAGGCATTTCAGATATAGTTGCCGATTGGCATTTTAAAAATAGGTGCCGATAGGCATTTCAGATATAGAAGCCGATAGGCATTTCATATATAGGTGCCGATAGGCATTCCAGATATGGTTGCTGATAGGCATTTCAAATATAGGTGCTGATAGGCATTTCAGATGTAGTTTCCGATAGGCATTTCAAAAATAGGTGTCGATAGGCATTTCAGATATAGGTGTCGATAGGCATTTCAGATATAGGTTTCGATAGGCATTTCAGATATAGGTGTCGATAGGCATTTCAGATATAGGTGTCGATAGGCATTTCAGATATAGGTGTCGATAGGCATTTCAGATATAGGTGTCGATAGGCATTTCAGATATAGGTGTCGATAGGCATTTCAGATATAGTTGCCGATTGGCATTTTAAAAATAGGTGCCGATAGGCATTTCAGATATAGAAGCCGATAGGCATTTTAAATATAGGTGCCGATAGGCATTCCAGATATGGTTGCCGATAGGCATTTCAAATATAGGTGCTGATAGGCATTTCAGATGTAGTTTCCGATAGGCATTTCAAACATAGGTGTCGATAGGCATTTCAGATATAGGTGTCGATAGGCATTTCAGATATAGGTGTCGATAGGCATTTCAGATATAGGTGTCGATAGGCATTTCAGATATAGGTGTCAATAGGCATTTCAGATATAGGTGTCGATAGGCATTTCAGATATAGGTGCCGATAGGCATTTCAGATATAGTTGCCGATTGGCATTTTAAAAATAGGTGCCGATAGGCATTTCAGATATAGAAGCCGATAGGCATTTCATATATAGGTGCCGATAGGCATTCCAGATATGGTTGCTGATAGGCATTTCAAATATAGGTGCTGATAGGCATTTCAGATGTAGTTTCCGATAGGCATTTCAAAAATAGGTGTCGATAGGCATTTCAGATATAGGTGTCGATAGGCATTTCAGATATAGGTTTCGATAGGCATTTCAGATATAGGTGTCGATAGGCATTTCAGATATAGGTGTCGATAGGCATTTCAGATATAGGTGTCGATAGGCATTTCAGATATAGGTGTCGATAGGCATTTCAGATATAGGTGTCAATAGGCATTTCAGATATAGGTGCCGATAGGCATTTCAGATATAGTTGCCGATTGGCATTTTAAAAATAGGTGCCGATAGGCATTTCAGATATAGAAGCCGATAGGCATTTCAAATATAGGTGCCGATAGGCATTCCAGATATGGTTGCCGATAGGCATTTCAAATATAGGTGCTGATAGGCATTTCAGATGTAGTTTCCGATAGGCATTTCAAAAATAGGTGTCGATAGGCATTTCAAAAATAGGTGTCGATAGGCATTTCAGATATAGGTGTCGATAGGCATTTCAGATATAGGCGTCGATAGGCATTTCAGATATAGGTGCCGATAGGCATTTCAGATATAGTTGCCGATTGGCATTTTAAAAATAGGTGCCGATAGGCATTTCAGATATAGAAGCCGATAGGCATTTCAAATATAGGTGCCGATAGGCATTCCAGATATGGTTGCCGATAGGCATTTCAAAAATAGGTGTCGATAGGCATTTCAGATATAGGTGTCGATAGGCATTTCAGATATAGGTGTCGATAGGCATTTCAGATATAGGTGTCGATAGGCATTTCACATATAGGTGTCGATAGGCATTTCAGATATAGGTGTCGATAGGCATTTCAGATATAGGTGTCGATAGGCATTTCAGATATAGGTGTCGATAGGCATTTCAGATATAGGTGCCGATAGGCATTTCAGATATAGTTGCCGATTGGCATTTTAAAAATAGGTGCCGATAGGCATTTCAGATATAGAAGCCGATAGGCATTTCAAATATAGGTGCCGATAGGCATTCCAGATATGGTTGCCGATAGGCATTTCAAATATAGGTGCTGATAGGAATTTCAGATGTAGTTTCCGATAGGCATTTCAAAAATAGGTGTCGATAGGCATTTCAGATATAGGTGTCGATAGGCATTTCAGATATAGGTGTCGATAGGCATTTCAGATATAGGTGTCGATAGGCATTTCAGATATAGGTGTCGATAGGCATTTCAGATATAGGTGCCGATAGGCATTTCAGATATAGGTGTCGATAGGCATTTCAGATATAGGTGCCGATAGGCATTTCAAATATAGTTGCCGATTGGCATTTTAAAAAATAGGTGCCGATGGGCATTTCAGATATAGAGGCCGATAGGCATTTCAAATATAGGTGCCGATAGTCATTCCAGATATGGTTGCCGATAGGCATTTCAAATATAGGTGCTGATAGGCATTTCAGATGTAGTTTCCGATAGGCATTTCAAAAATAGGTGTCAATAGGCATTTCAGATATAGGTGTCGATAGGCATTTCAGATATAGGTGTCGATAGGCATTTCAGATATAGGTGTCGATAGGCATTTCAGATATAGGTGTCGATAGGCATTTCAGATATAGGTGTCGATAGGCATTTCAGATATAGGTGTCGATAGGCATTTCAGATATAGGTGTCGATAGGCATTTCAGATATAGGTGTCGATAGGCATTTCAGATATAGGTGTCGATAGGCATTTCAGATATAGGTGTCGATAGGCATTTCAGATATAGGTGTCGATAGGCATTTCAGATATAGGTGTCGATAGGCATTTCAGATATAGGTGCCGATAGGCATTTCAGATATAGTTGCCGATTGGCATTTTAAAAATAGGTGCCGATAGGCATTTCAGATATAGAAGCCGATAGGCATTTCAAATATAGGTGCCGATAGGCATTTCAGATATGGTTGCCGATAGGCATTTCAAATATAGGTGCTGATAGGCATTTCAGATGTAGTTTCCGATAGGCATTTCAAAAATAGGTGTCGTTAGGCATTTCAGATATAGGTTTCGATAGGCATTTCAGATATAGGTGTCAATAGGCATTTCAGATATAGGTGTCGATAGGCATTTCAGATATAGGTGTCGATAGGCATTTCAGATATAGGTGTCGATAGGCATTTCAGATATAGGTGTCGATAGGCATTTCAGATATAGGTGTCGATAGGCATTTCAGATATAGGTGTCGATAGGCATTTCAGATATAGGTGCCGATAGGCATTTCAGATATAGTTGCCGATTGGCATTTTAAAAATAGGTGCCGATAGGCATTTCAGATATAGAAGCCGATAGGCATTTCAAATATAGGTGCCGATAGG
>JAVRKA010001160.1:0-23509 GCA_034508555.1 Venustoraphidia nigricollis | reverse complement strand
GATATAGAAGAAATAGGCATTTCAAATATAGGTACCGATAGGCATTCCAGATACGGTTGCCGATTGGCATTTCAAATATAGGTGCTGATAGGCATTTCAGATGTAGTTTCCGATAGGCATTTCAAAAATAGGTGTCAATAGGCATTTCAGATATAGGTGTCGATAGGCATTTCAGATATAGGTGTTGATAGGCATTTCAGATATAGGTGTCGATAGGCATTTCAGATATAGGTGTCGATAGGCATTTCATATATACGTGTCGATAGGCATTTCAGATATAGGTGTCGATAGGCATTTCAGATATAGGTGTCGATAGGCATTTCAGATATAGATGCCGAAAGGCATTTCAGATATAGTTGCCGATTGGCATTTTAAAAATAGGTGCCGATAGGCATTTCAGATATAGAAGCCGATAGGCATTTCAAATATAGGTGCCGATAGGCATTCCAGATATGGTTGCCGATAGGCATTTCAAATATAGGTGCTGAGAGGCATTTCAGATGTAGTTTTCGATAGGCATTTCAAAAATAGGTGTCGATAGGCATTTCAGATATAGGTGTCGATAGGCATTTCAGATATAGGTGTCGATAGGCATTTCAGATATAGGTGTCGATAGGCATTTCAGATATAGGTGTCGATAGGCATTTCAGATATAGGTGTCGATAGGCATTTCAGATATAGGTGTCGATAGGCATTTCAGATATAGGTGCCGATAGGCATTTCAGATATAGTTGCCGATTGGCATTTTCAAAATAGGTGCCGATAGGCATTTCAGATATAGAAGCCGATAGGCATTTCAAATATAGGTGCCGATAGGCATTCCAGATATGGTTGCCGATAGGCATTTCAAATATTGTTGCTGATAGGCATTTCAGATGTAGTTTCCGATTGGCATTTCAAAAATAAGTGTCGATAGGCATTTCAGATGTAGTTTCCGATAGGCATTTCAAAAATAGGTGTCGATAGGCATTTCAGATATAGGTGTCGATAGGCATTTCAGATATAGGTGTCGATAGGCATTTTAGATATAGGTGTCGATAGGCATTTTAGATATAGGTGTCGATAGGCATTTCAGATATAGGTGTCGATAGGCATTTCAGATATAGGTGTCGATAGGCATTTCAGATATAGGTGTCGATAGGCATTTCAGATATAGGTGCCGATAGGCATTTCAGATATAGTTGCCGATTGGCATTTTAAAAATAGGTGCCGATAGGCATTTCAGATATAGAAGCCGATAGGCATTTCAAATATAGGTGCCGATAGGCATTCCAGATATAGTTGCCGATAGGCATTTCAAATATAGGTGCTGATAGGCATTTCAGATGTAGTTTCCGATTGGCATTTCAAAAATAGGTGTCGATAGGCATTTCAGATATAGGTGTCGATAGGCATTTCAGATATAGGTGTCGATAGGCATTTCAGATATAGGTGTCGATATTCATTTCAGATGTAGGTGTCGATAGGCATTTCAGATATAGGTGTCGATAGGCATTTCAGATATAGGTGTCGATAGGCATTTCAGATATAGGTGCCGATAGGCATTTCAGATAGAGTTGCCGATTGGCATTTTAAAAATAGGTGCCGATAGGCATTTCAGATATAGAAGCCGATAGGCATTTCAAATATAGGTGCCGATAGGCATTCCAGATATGGTTGCCGATAGGCATTTCAAATATAGGTGCTGATAGGCATTTCAGATGTAGTTTCCGATAGGCATTTCAAAAATAGGTGTCGATCGGCATTTCAGATATAGGTGTCGATAGGCATTTCAGATACAGGTGTCTATAGGCATTTCAGATATAGGTGTCGATAGGCATTTCAGATATAGGTGTCGATAGGCATTTCAGATATAGGTGTCGATAGGCATTTCAGATATAGGTGTCGATAGGCATTTCAGATATAGGTGCCGATAGGCATTTCAGATATAGTTGCCGATTGGCATCTTAAAAATAGGTGCCGATAGGCAGTTCAGATATAGAAGCCGATAGGCATTTCAAATATAGGTGCCGATAGGCATTCCAGATATGGTTGCCGATAGGCATTTCAAATATAGGTGCTGATAGGCATTTCAGATGTAGTTTCCGATAGGCATTTCAAAAATAGGTGTCGATAGGCATTTCAGATGTAGTTTCCGATAGGCATTTCAAAAATAGGTGTCGATAGGCATTTCAGATATAGGTGTCGATAGGCATTTCAGATATAGGTGTCGATAGGCATTTTAGATATAGGTGTCGATAGGCATTTCAGATATAGGTGTCGATAGGTATTTCAGATATAGGTATCGATAGGCATTTCAGATATAGGTGTCGATAGGCATTTCAGATATAGGTGTCGATAGGCATTTCAGATATAGGTGCCGATAGGCATTTCAGATATAGTTGCCGATTGGCATTTTAAAAATAGGTGCCGATAGGCATTTCAGATATAGAAGCCGATAGGCATTTCAAATATAGGTGCCGATAGGCATTCCAGATATAGTTGCCGATAGGCATTTCAAATATAGGTGCTGATAGGCATTTCAGATGTAGTTTTCGATTGGCATTTCAAAAATAGGTGTCGATAGGCATTTCAGATATAGGTGTCGATAGGCATTTCAGATATAGGTGTCGATAGGCATTTCAGATATAGGTGTCGATAGGCATTTCAGATATAGGTGTCGATAGGCATTTCAGATATAGGTGTCGATAGGCATTTCAGATATAGGTGTCGATAGACATTTCAGATATAGGTGTCGATAGGCATTTCAGATATAGGTGCCAATAGGCATTTCAGATATAGTTGCCGATTGGCATTTTAAAAATAGGTGCCGATAGGCATTTCAGATATAGAAGCCGATAGGCATTTCAAATATAGGTGCCGATAGGCATTCCAGATATGGTTGCCGATAGGCATTTCAAATATAGGTGCTGATAGGCATTTCAGATGTAGTTTCCGATAGGCATTTCAAAAATAGGTGTCGATATGCATTTCAGATATAGGTGTCGATAGGCATTTCAGATATAGGTGTCGATAGGCATTTCAGATATAGGTGTCGATAGGCATTTCAGATATAGGTGTCGATAGGCATTTCAGATATAGGTGTCGATAGGCATTTCAGATATAGGTGTCGATAGGCATTTCAGATATAGATGCCGATAGGCATTTCAGATATAGTTGCCGATTGGCATTTTAAAAATAGGTGCCGATAGGCATTTCAGATATAGAAGCCGATTAGCATTTCAAATATAGGTGCCGATAGGCATTTCAGATATAGAAAACGATAGGCATTTCAAATATAGGTTCCGATAGGCATTCCAGATATGGTTGCCGATAGGCATTTCAAATATAGGTGCTGATAGGCATTTCAGATGTAGTTTCCGATAGGCATTTCAAAAATAGGTGTGGATAGGCATTTCAGATATAGGTGTCGATAGGCATTTCAGATATAGGTGTCGATAGGCATTTCAGATATAGGTGTCGATAGGCATTTCAGATATAGAAGTCGATAGGCATTTCAGATATAGGTGTCGATAGGCATTTCAGATATAGGTGTCGATAGGCATTTCAGATATAGGTGTCGATAGGCATTTCAGATATAGGTGTCGATAGGCATTTTAGATATAGGTGTCGATAGGCATTTTAGATATAGGTGTCGATAGGCATTTCAGATATAGGTGTCGATAGGCATTTCAGATATAGGTGTCGATAGGCATTTCAGATATAGGTGTCGATAGGCATTTCAGATATAGGTGCCGATAGGCATTTCAGATATAGTTGCCGATTGGCATTTTAAAAATAGGTGCCGATAGGCATTTCAGATATAGAAGCCGATAGGCATTTCAAATATAGGTGCCGATAGGCATTCCAGATATCGTTGCCGATAGGCATTTCAAATATAGGTGCTGATAGGCATTTCAGATGTAGTTTTCGATAGGCATTTCAAAAATAGGTGTCGATAGGCATTTCAGATATAGGTGTCGATAGGCATTTCAGATATAGGTGTCGATAGGCATTTCAGATATAGGTGTCGATAGGCATTTCAGATATAGGTGTCGATAGGCATTTCAGATATAGTTTCCGATAGGCATTTCAAAAATAGGTGTCGATAGGCATTTCAGATATAGGTGTCGATAGGCATTTCAGATATAGGTGTCGATAGGCATTTCAGATATAGGTGTCGATAGGCATTTCAGATATAGGTGTCGATAGGCATTTCAGATATAGGTGTCGATAGGCATTTCAGATATAGGTGTCGATAGGCATTTCAGATATAGGTGTCGATAGGCATTTCAGATATAGGTGCCGATAGGCATTTCAGATATAGTTGCCGATTGGCATTTTAAAAATAGGTGCCGATAGGCATTTCAGATATAGAAGCCGATAGGCATTTCAAATATAGGTGCCGATAGGCATTCCAGATATGGTTGCCGATAGGCATTTCAAATATAGGTGCTGATAGGCATTTCAGATGTAGTTTCCGATAGGCATTTCAACAATAGGTGTCGATAGGCATTTCAGATATAGGTGTCGATAGGCATTTCAGATATAGGTGTCGATAGGCATTTCAGATATAGGTGTCGATAGGCATTTCAGATATAGGTGTCGATAGGCATTTCAGATATAGGTGTCGATAGGCATTTCAGATATAGGTGTCGATAGGCATTTCAGATATAGGTGTCGATAGGCATTTCAGATATAGGTGCCGATAGGCATTTCAGATATAGTTGCCGATTGGCATTTTAAAAATAGGTGCCGATAGGCATTTCAGATATAGCAGCCGATAGGCATTTCAAATATAGGTGCCGATAGGCATTCCAGATATGGTTGCCGATAGGCATTTCAAATATAGGTGCTGATAGGCATTTCAGATTTAGTTTCCGATAGGCATTTCAAAAATAGGTGTCGATAGGCATTTCAGATATAGGTGTCGATAGGCATTTCAGATATAGGTGTCGATAGGCATTTCAGATATAGGTGTCGATAGGCATTTCAGATATAGGTGTCGATAGGCATTTCAGATATAGGTGTCGATAGGCATTTCAGATATAGGTGTCGATAGGCATTTCAGATATAGGTGTCGATAGGCATTTCAGATATAAGTGCCGATAGGCATTTCAGATATAGTTGCCGATTGGCATTTTAAAAATAGGTGCCGATAGGCATTTCAGATATAGAAGCCGATAGGCATTTCAAATATAGGTGCCGATAGGCATTCCAGATATGGTTGCCGATAGGCATTTCAAATATAGGTGCTGATAGGCATTTCAGATGTAGTTTCCGATAGGCATTTCAAAAATAGGTGTCGATGGGCATTTTAGATATAGGTGTCGATAGGCATTTCAGATATAGGTGTCGATAGGCATTTCAGATATAGGTGTCGATAGGCATTTCAGATATAAGTGTCGATAGGCATTTCAGATATAGGTGTCGATAGGCATTTCAGATATAGGTGTCGATAGGCATTTCAGATATAGGTGTCGATAGGCATTTCAGATATAGGTGTCGATAGGCATCTCAGATATAGGTGCCGATAGGCATTTCAGATATAGTTGCCGATTGGCATTTTAAAAATAGGTGCCGATAGGCATTTCAGATATAGAAGCCGATAGGCATTTCAAATATAGGTGCCGATAGGCATTCCAGATATGGTTGCCGATAGGCATTTCAAATATAGGTGCTGATAGGCATTTCAGATGTAGTTTCCGATAGGCATTTCAAAAATAGGTGTCGATGGGCATTTCAGATATAGGTGTCGATAGGCATTTCAGATATAGGTGTCGATAGGCATTTCAGATATTGGTGTCGATGGGCATTTCAGATATAGGTGTCGATAGGCATTTCAGATATAGGTGTCGATAGGCATTACAGATATAGTTGTCGATAGGCATTTCAGATATAGGTGCCGATAGGCATTTCAGATATAGTTGCCGATTGGCATTTTAAAAATAGGTGCCGATAGACATTTCAGATATAGAAGCCGATAGGCATTTCCTATATAGGTGCCGATAGGCATTCCAGATATGGTTGCCGATAGGCATTTCAAATATAGGTGCTGATAGGCATTTCAGATGTTGTTTCCGATAGGCATTTCAAAAATAGGTGTCGATAGGCATTTCAGATATAGGTGTCGATAGGCATTTCAGATATAGGTGTCGATAGGCATTTCAGATATAGGTGTCAATAGGCATTTCAGATATAGGTGTCGATAGGCATTTCAGATATAGGTGTCGATAGGCATTTCAGATATAGGTGCCGATAGGCATTTCAGATATAGTTGCCGATTGGCATTTTAAAAATAGGTGCCGATAGGCATTTCAGATATAGAAGCCGATAGGCATTTCAAATATAGGTGCCGATAGGCATTCCAGATATGGTTGCCGATAGGCATTTCAAATATAGGTGCTGATAGGCATTTCAGATGTAGTTTCCGATAGGCATTTCAAAAATAGGTGTCGATATGCATTTCAGATATAGGTGTCGATAGGCATTTCAGATATAGGTGTCGATAGGCATTTCAGATATAGGTGTCGATAGGCATTTCAGATATAGGTGTCGATAGGCATTTCAGATATAGGTGTCGATAGGCATTTCAGATATAGGTGTCGATAGGCATTTCAGATATAGGTGTCGATAGGCATTTCAGATATAGGTGTCGATAGGCATTTCAGATATAGGTGCCGATAGGCATTTCAGATATAGTTGCCGATTGGCATTTTAAAAATAGGTGCCGATAGGCATTTCAGATATAGAAGCCGATAGGCATTTCAAATATAGGTGCCGATAGGCATTCCAGATATGGTTGCCGATAGGCATTTCAAATATAGGTGCTGATAGGCATTTCAGATGTAGTTTCCGATAGGCATTTCAAAAATAGGTGTCGATAGGCATTTCAGATATAGGTGTCGATAGGCATTTCAGATATAGGTGTCGATAGGCATTTCAGATATAGGTGTCGATAGGCATTTCAGATATAGGTGTCGATAGGCATTTCAGATATAGGTGTCGATAGGCATTTCAGATATAGGTGTCGATAGGCATTTCTGATATAGGTGTCGATAGGCATTTCAGATATAGGTGTCGATAGGCATTTCAGATATAGGTGCCGATAGGCATTTCAGATATAGTTGCCGATTTGCATTTTAAAAATAGGTGCCGATAGGCATTTCAGATATAGAAGCCGATAGGCATTTCAAATATAGGTGCCGATAGGCATTCCAGATATGGTTGCCGATAGGCATTTCAAATATAGGTGCTGATAGGCATTTCAGATGTAGTTTCCGAAAGGCATTTCAAAAATAGGTGTCGATAGGCATTTCAGATATAGGTGTCGATAGGCATTTCAGATATAGGTGTCGATAGGCATTTCAGATATAGGTGTCGATAGGCATTTCAGATATAGGTGTCGATAGGCATTTCAGATATAGGTGTCGATAGGCATTTCAGATATAGGTGTCGATAGGCATTTCAGATATAGGTGCCGATAGGCATTTCAGATATAGTTGCCGATTGGCATTTTAAAAATAGGTGCCGAAAGGCATTTCGGATATAGACCGCCGATAGGCATTTCAAATATAGGTGCCGATAGGCATTCCAGATATGGTTGCCGATAGGCATTTCAAATATAGGTGCTGATAGGCATTTCAGATGTAGTTTCCGATAGGCATTTCAAAAATAGGTGTCGATAGGCATTTCAGATATAGGTGTCGATAGGCATTTCAGATACAGGTGTCGATAGGCATTTCAGATATAGGTGTCGATAGGCATTTCAGATATAGGTGTCGATAGGCATTTCAGATATAGGTGTCGATAGGCATTTCAGATATAGGTGTCGATAGGCATTTCAGATATAGGTGCCGATAGGCATTTCAGATATAGGTGTCGATAGGCATTTCAGATACAGGTGTCGATAGGCATTTCAGATACAGGTGTCGATAGGCATTTCAGATATAGGTGTCGATAGGCATTTCAGATATAGGTGTCGATAGGCATTTCAGATATAGGTGCCGATAGGCATTTCAGATATAGAAGCCGATAGGCATTTCAAATATAGGTGCCGATAGGCATTCCAGATATGGTTGCCGATAGGCATTTCAAATATAGGTGCTGATAGGCATTTCAGATGTAGTTTCCGATAGGCATTTCAAAAATAGGTGTCGATAGGCATTTCAGATGTAGTTTCCGATAGGCATTTCAAAAATAGGTGTCGATAAGCATTTCAGATAAAGGTGTCGATAGGCATTTCAGATATTGGTGTCGATAGGCATTTTAGATATAGGTGTCGATAGGCATTTCGGATATAGGTGTCGATAGGCATTTCAGATATAGGTGTCGATAGGCATTTCAGATATAGGTGTCGATAGGCATTTCAGATATAGGTGTCGATAGGCATTTCAGATATAGGTGCCGATAGGCATTTCAGATATAGTTGCCGATTGGCATTTTAAAAATAGGTGCCGATAGGCATTTCAGATATAGAAGCCGATAGGCATTTCAAATATAGGTGCCGATAGGCATTCCAGATATAGTTGCCGATAGGCATTTCAAATATAGGTGCTGATAGGCATTTCAGATGTAGTTTCCGATTGGAATTTGAAAAATAGGTGTCGATAGGCATTTCAGGCATAGGTGTCGATAGGCATTTCAGATATAGGTGTCGATAGGCATTTCAGATATAGGTGTCGATAGGCATTTCAGATATAGGTGTCGATAGGCATTTCAGATATAGGTGTCGATAGGCATTTCAGATATAGGTGTCGATAGGCATTTCAGATATAGGTGCCGATAGGCATTTCAGATATAGTTGCCGATTGGCATTTTAAAAATAGGTGCCGATAGGCATTTCAGATATAGAAGCCGATAGGCTTTTCAAATATAGGTGCCGATAGGCATTCCAGATATGGTTGCCGATACGCATTTCAAATATAGGTGCTGATAGGCATTTCAGATGTAGTTTCCGATAGGCATTTCAAAAATAGGTGTCGATAGGCATTTCAGATATAGGTGTCGATAGGCATTTCAGATATAGGTGTCGATAGGCATTTCAGATATAGGTGTCGATAGGCATTTCAGATATAGGTGTCGATAGGCATTTCAGATATAGGTGTCGATAGGCATTTCAGATATAGGTGTCGATAGGCATTTCAGATATAGGTGTCGATAGGCATTTCAGATATAGGTGTCGATAGGCATTTCAGATATAGGTGCCGATAGGCATTTCAGATATAGTTACCGATTAGCATTTTAAAAATAGGTGCCGATAGGCATTTCAGATATAGAAGCCGATAGGCATTTCAAATATAGGTGCCGGTAGGCATTCCAGATATGGTTGCCGAAAGGCATTTCAAATTTAGGTGCTGATAGGCATTTCAGATGTAGTTTCCGATAGGCATTTCAAAAATAGGTGTCGATAGGCATTTCAGATATAGGTGTCGATAGGCATTTCAGATATAGGTGTCGATAGGCATTTCAGATATAGGTGTCGATAGGCATTTCAGATATAGGTGTCGATAGGCATTTCAGATATAGGTGTCGATAGGCATTTCAGATATAGGTGTCGATAGGCATTTCAGATATAGGTGTCGATAGGCATTTCAGGTATAGGTGTCGATAGGCATTTCAGATATAGGTGCCGATAGGCATTTCAGATATAGTTGCCGATTAGCATTTTAAAAATAGGTGCCGATAGGCATTTCAGATATAGAAGCCGATAGGCATTTCAAATATAGGTGCCGGTAGGCATTCCAGATATGGTTGCCGAAAGGCATTTCAAATTTAGGTGCTGATAGGCATTTCAGATGTAGTTTCCGATAGGCATTTCAAAAATAGGTGTCGATAGGCATTTCAGATATAGGTGTCGATAGGCATTTCAGATATAGGTGTCGATAGGCATTTCAGATATAGGTGTCGATAGGCATTTCAGATATAGGTGTCGATAGGCATTTCAGATATAGGTGTCGATAGGCATTTCAGATATAGGTGTCGATAGGCATTTCAGATATAGGTGTCGATAGGCATTTCAGATATAGGTGCCGATAGGCATTTCAGATATAGTTGCCGATTGGCATTTTAAAAATAGGTGCCGATAGGCATTTCAGATATAGAAGCCGATAGGCATTTCAAATATAGGTGCCGATAGGCATTCCAGATATGGTTGCCGATAGGCATTTAAAATATAGGTGCTGATAGGCATTTCAGATGTAGTTTCCGATAGGCATTTCAAAAATAGGTGTCGATAGGCATTTCAGATATAAATGTCGATAGGCATTTCAGATATAGGTGTTGATAGGCATTTCAGATATAGGTGTCGATAGGCATTTCAGATATAGGTGTCGATAGGCATTTCAGATATAGGTGTCGATAGGCATTTCAGATATAGGTGTCGATAGGCATTTCAGATATAGGTGTCGATAGGCATTTCAGATATAGGTGTCGATAGGCATTTCAGATATAGGTGCCGATAGGCATTTCAGATATAGTTGCCGATTGGCATTTTAAAAATAGGTGCCGATAGGCATTTCAGATATAGAAACCGATAGGCATTTCAAATATAGGTGCCGATAGGCATTCCAGATATGGTTGCCGATTGGCATTTCAAATATAGGTGCTGATAGGCATTTCAGATGTAGTTTCCGATAGGCATTTCAAAAATAGGTTTCGATAGGCATTTCAGATATAGGTGTCGATAGGCATTTCAGATATAGGTGTCGATAGGCGTTTCAGATATAGGTGTCGATAGGCATTTCAGATATAGGTGTCGATAGGCATTTCAGATATATGTGTCGATAGGCATTTCAGATATAGGTGTCGATAGGCATTTCAGATATAGGTGTCGATAGGCATTTCAGATATAGGTGTCGATAGGCATTTCAGATATAGGTGTTGATAGGCATTTCAGATATAGGTGTCGATAGGCATTTCAGATATAGGTGTCATAGGCATTTCAGATATAGGTGTCGATAGGCATTTCAGATATAGGTGCCGATAGGCATTTTAGATATAGTTGCCGATTGGCATTTTAAAAATAGGTGCCGATAGGCATTTCAGATATAGAAGCCGATAGGCATTTCAAATATAGGTGCCGATAGGCATTTCAGATGTAGTTTCCGATAGGCATTTGAAAAATAGGTGTCGATAGGCATTTCAGATATAGGTGTCGATAGGCATTTCAGATATAGGTGTCGATAGGCATTTCAGATATAGGTGTCGATAGGCATTTCAGATATAGGTGTCGATAGGCATTTCAGATATAGGTGTCGATAGGCATTTCAGATATAGGTGTCGATAGGCATTTCAGATATAGGTGTCGATAGGCATTTCAGATATAGGTGCCGATAGGCATTTCAGATATAGTTGCCGTTTGGCATTTTAAAAATAGGTGCCGATAGGCATTTCAGATATAGAAGCCGATAGGCATTTCAAATATAGGTGCCGATAGGCATTCCAGATATGGTTGCCGATAGGCATTTTAAATATTGGTGCTGATAGGCATTTCAGATGTAGTTTCCGATAGGCATTTCAAAAATAGGTGTCGATAGGCATTTCAGATATAGGTGTCGATAGGCATTTCAGATATAGGTGTCGATAGGCATTTCAGATATAGGTGTCGATAGGCATTTCAGATATAGGTGTCGATAGGCATTTCAGATATAGGTGTCGATAGGCATTTCAGATATAGGTGTCGATAGGCATTTCAGATATAGGTGTCGATAGGCATTTCAGATATAGGTGTCGATAGGCATTTCAGATATAGGTGTCGATAGGCATTTGAGATATAGGTGTCGATAGGCATTTCAGATATAGGTGTCGATAGGCATTTCAGATATAGGTGTCGATAGGCATTTCAGATATAGGTGCCGATAGGCATTTCAGATATAGTTGCCGATTGGCATTTTAAAAATAGGTGCCGATAGGCATTTCAGATATAGAAGAGATAGGCATTTCAAATATAGGTGCCGATAGGCATTCCAGATATGGTTGCCGATTGGCATTTCAAATATAGATGCTGATAGGCATTTCATATGTAGTTTCCGATAGGCATTTCAAAAATAGGTGTCGAAAGGCATTTCAGATATACGTGTCGATAGGCATTTCAGATATAGGTGTCGATAGGCATTTCAGATATAGGTGTCGATAGGCATTTCAGATATAGGTGTCGATAGGCATTTCAGATGTAGGTGTCGATAAGCATTTCAGATATAGGTGTCGATAGGCATTTCAGATAAAGGTGTCGATAGGCATTTCAGATATAGGTGCCGATAGGCATTTCAGATATAGTTGCCGATTGGCATTTTAAAAATAGGTGCCGATAGGCATTTCAGATATAGAAGCCGATAGGCATTTCAAATATAGGTGCCGATAGGCATTCCAGATATGGTTGCCGATAGACATTTCAAATATAGGTGCTGATAGGCATTTCAGATGTAGTTTCCGATAGGCATTTCAAAAATAGGTGTCGATAGGCATTTCAGATATAGGTGTCGATAGGCATTTCAGATATAGGTGTCGATAGGCATTTCAGATATAGGTGTCGATAGGAATTTCAGATATAGGTGTCGATAGGCATTTCAGATATAGGTGTCGATAGGCATTTCAGATATAGGTGTCGATAGGCATTTCAGATATAGGTGTCGATAGGCATTTCAGATATAGGTGTCGATAGGCATTTCAGATATAGGTGCCGATAGGCATTTCAGATATAGTTGCCGATTGGCATTTTAAAAATAGGTGCCGATAGGCATTTCAGATATAAAAGCCGATAGGCATTTCAAATATAGGTGCCGATAGGCATTCCAGATATGGTTGCCGATTGGCATTTCAAATATAGGTGCTGATAGGCATTTCAGATGTAGTTTCCGATAGGCATTTCAAAAATAGGTGTCGATAGGCATTTCAGATATAGGTGTCGATAGGCATTTCAGATATAGGTGTCGATAGGCATTTCAGATATAAGTGTCGATAGGCATTTCAGATATAGGTGTCGATAGGCATTTTAAAAATAGGTGCCGATAGGCATTTCAGATATAGAAGCCGATAGGCATTTCAAATATAGGTGCCGATAGGCATTCCAGATATGGTTGCCGATAGGCATTTCAAATATAGGTGCAGATAGGCATTTCAGATGTAGTTTCCGATAGGCATTTTAAAAATAGGTGTCGATAGGCATTTCAGATATAGGTGTCGATAGGCATTTCAGATATAGGTGTCGCTAGGCATTTCAGATATAGGTGTCGATAGGCATTTCAGATATAGATGTCGATAGGCATTTCAGATATAGGTGTCGATAGGCATTTCAGATATAGGTGTCGATAGGCATTTCAGATATAGGTGTCGATAGGCATTTCAGATATAGGTGCCGATAGGCATTTCAGATATAGTTGCCGATTGGCATTTTAAAAATAGGTGCCGATAGGCATTTCAGATATAGAAGCCGATAGGCATTTCAAATATAGGTGCCGATAGGCATTCCAGATATGGTTGCCGATAGGCATTTCAAATATAGGTGCTGATAGGCATTTCAGATGTAGTTTCCGATAGGCATTTCAAAAATAGGTGTCAATAGGCATTTCAGATATAGGTGTCGATAGGCATTTCAGATATAGGTGTTGATAGGCATTTCAGATATAGGTGTCGATAGGCATTTCAGATATAGGTGTCGATAGGCATTTCATATATACGTGTCGATAGGCATTTCAGATATAGGTGTCGATAGGCATTTCAGATATAGGTGTCGATAGGCATTTCAGATATAGATGCCGAAAGGCATTTCAGATATAGTTGCCGATTGGCATTTTAAAAATAGGTGCCGATAGGCATTTCAGATATAGAAGCCGATAGGCATTTCAAATATAGGTGCCGATAGGCATTCCAGATATGGTTGCCGATAGGCATTTCAAATATAGGTGCTGATAGGCATTTCATATGTAGTTTCCGATAGGCATTTCAAAAATAGGTGTCGATAGGCATTTCAGATATAGGTGTCGATAGGTATTTCAGATATAGGTGTCGATAGGCATTTCAGATATAGGTGTCGATAGGCATTTCAGATATAGGTGTCGATAGGCATTTCAGATATAGGTGTCGATAGGCATTTCAGATATAGGTGTCGATAGGCATTTCAGATAGAGGTGTCGATAGGCATTTCAGATATAGGTGTCGATAGGCATTTCAGATATAGGTGCCGATAGGCATTTCAGATATAGTTGCCGATTGGCATTTTAAAAATAGGTGCCGATAGGCATTTCAGATATAGAAGCCGATAGGCATTTCAAATATAGGTGCCGATAGGCATTCCAGATATGGTTGCCGATAGGCATTTCAAATATAGGTGCTGAGAGGCATTTCAGATGTAGTTTTCGATAGGCATTTCAAAAATAGGTGTCGATAGGCATTTCAGATATAGGTGTCGATAGGCATTTCAGATATAGGTGTCGATAGGCATTTCAGATATAGGTGTCGATAGGCATTTCAGATATAGGTGTCGATAGGCATTTCAGATATAGGTGTCGATAGGCATTTCAGATATAGGTGTCGATAGGCATTTCAGATATAGGTGCCGATAGGCATTTCAGATATAGTTGCCGATTGGCATTTTCAAAATAGGTGCCGATAGGCATTTCAGATATAGAAGCCGATAGGCATTTCAAATATAGGTGCCGATAGGCATTCCAGATATGGTTGCCGATAGGCATTTCAAATATAGGTGCTGATAGGCATTTCAGATGTAGTTTCCGATTGGCATTTCAAAAATAAGTGTCGATAGGCATTTCAGATGTAGTTTCCGATAGGCATTTCAAAAATAGGTGTCGATAGGCATTTCAGATATAGGTGTCGATAGGCATTTCAGATATAGGTGTCGATAGGCATTTTAGATATAGGTGTCGATAGGCATTTTAGATATAGGTGTCGATAGGCATTTCAGATATAGGTGTCGATAGGCATTTCAGATATAGGTGTCGATAGGCATTTCAGATATAGGTGTCGATAGGCATTTCAGATATAGGTGCCGATAGGCATTTCAGATATAGTTGCCGATTGGCATTTTAAAAATAGGTGCCGATAGGCATTTCAGATATAGAAGCCGATAGGCATTTCAAATATAGGTGCCGATAGGCATTCCAGATATAGTTGCCGATAGGCATTTCAAATATAGGTGCTGATAGGCATTTCAGATGTAGTTTCCGATTGGCATTTCAAAAATAGGTGTCGATAGGCATTTCAGATATAGGTGTCGATAGGCATTTCAGATATAGGTGTCGATAGGCATTTCAGATATAGGTGTCGATAGGCATTTCAGATGTAGGTGTCGATAGGCATTTCAGATATAGGTGTCGATAGGCATTTCAGATATAGGTGTCGATAGGCATTTCAGATATAGGTGCCGATAGGCATTTCAGATAGAGTTGCCGATTGGCATTTTAAAAATAGGTGCCGATAGGCATTTCAGATATAGAAGCCGATAGGCATTTCAAATATAGGTGCCGATAGGCATTCCAGATATGGTTGCCGATAGGCATTTCAAATATAGGTGCTGATAGGCATTTCAGATGTAGTTTCCGATAGGCATTTCAAAAATAGGTGTCGATCGGCATTTCAGATATAGGTGTCGATAGGCATTTCAGATACAGGTGTCGATAGGCATTTCAGATATAGGTGTCGATAGGCATTTCAGATATAGGTGTCGATAGGCATTTCAGATATAGGTGTCGATAGGCATTTCAGATATAGGTGTCGATAGGCATTTCAGATATAGGTGCCGATAGGCATTTCAGATATAGTTGCCGATTGGCATTTTAAAAATAGGTGCCGATAGGCAGTTCAGATATAGAAGCCGATAGGCATTTCAAATATAGGTGCCGATAGGCATTCCAGATATGGTTGCCGATAGGCATTTCAAATATAGGTGCTGATAGGCATTTCAGATGTAGTTTCCGATAGGCATTTCAAAAATAGGTGTCGATAGGCATTTCAGATGTAGTTTCCGATAGGCATTTCAAAAATAGGTGTCGATAGGCATTTCAGATATAGGTGTCGATAGGCATTTCAGATATAGGTGTCGATAGGCATTTTAGATATAGGTGTCGATAGGCATTTCAGATATAGGTGTCGATAGGTATTTCAGATATAGGTATCGATAGGCATTTCAGATATAGGTGTCGATAGGCATTTCAGATATAGGTGTCGATAGGCATTTCAGATATAGGTGCCGATAGGCATTTCAGATATAGTTGCCGATTGGCATTTTAAAAATAGGTGCCGATAGGCATTTCAGATATAGAAGCCGATAGGCATTTCAAATATAGGTGCCGATAGGCATTCCAGATATAGTTGCCGTTAGGCATTTCAAATATAGGTGCTGATAGGCATTTCAGATGTAGTTTCCGATTGGCATTTCAAAAATAGGTGTCGATAGGCATTTCAGATATAGGTGTCGATAGGCATTTCAGATATAGGTGTCGATAGGCATTTCAGATATAGGTGTCGATAGGCATTTCAGATATAGGTGTCGATAGGCATTTCAGATATAGGTGTCGATAGGCATTTCAGATATAGGTGTCGATAGACATTTCAGATATAGGTGTCGATAGGCATTTCAGATATAGGTGCCAATAGGCATTTCAGATATAGTTGCCGATTGGCATTTTAAAAATAGGTGCCGATAGGCATTTCAGATATAGAAGCCGATAGGCATTTCAAATATAGGTGCCGATAGGCATTCCAGATATGGTTGCCGATAGGCATTTCAAATATAGGTGCTGATAGGCATTTCAGATGTAGTTTCCGATAGGCATTTCAAAAATAGGTGTCGATATGCATTTCAGATATAGGTGTCGATAGGCATTTCAGATATAGGTGTCGATAGGCATTTCAGATATAGGTGTCGATAGGCATTTCAGATATAGGTGTCGATAGGCATTTCAGATATAGGTGCCGATAGGCATTTCAGATATAGTTGCCGATTGGCATTTTAAAAATAGGTGCCGATAGGCATTTCAGATATAGAAGCCGATTAGCATTTCAAATATAGGTGCCGATAGGCATTTCAGATATAGAAAACGATAGGCATTTCAAATATAGGTTCCGATAGGCATTCCAGATATGGTTGCCGATAGGCATTTCAAATATAGGTGCTGATAGGCATTTCAGATGTAGTTTCCGATAGGCATTTCAAAAATAGGTGTGGATAGGCATTTCAGATATAGGTGTCGATAGGCATTTCAGATATAGGTGTCGATAGGCATTTCAGATATAGGTGTCGATAGGCATTTCAGATATAGGTGTCGATAGGCATTTCAGATATAGGTGTCGATAGGCATTTCAGATATAGGTGTCGATAGGCATTTCAGATATAGGTGCCGATAGGTTTTTCAGATATAGTTGCCGATTGGCATTTTAAAAATAGGTGCCGATAGGCATTTCAGATATAGAAGCCGATAGGCATTTCAAATATAGTTGCTGATAGGCATTTCAGATGTAGTTTCCGATAGGCATTTCAAAAATAGGTGTCGATAGGCATTTCAGATATAGGTGTCGATAGGCATTTCAGATATAGGTGTCGATAGGCATTTCAGATATAGGTGTCGATAGGCATTTCAGATATAGGTGTCGATAGGCATTTCAGATATAGGTGTCGATAGGCATTTCAGATATAGGTGTCGATAGGCATTTCAGATATAGGTGTCGATAGGCATTTCAGATATAGGTGCCGATAGGCATTTCAGATATAGTTGCCGATTGGCATTTTAAAAATAGGTGCCGATAGGCATTTCAGATATAGAAGCCGATAGGCATTTCAAATATAGGTGCCGATAGGCATTCCAGATATGGTTGCCGATAGGCATTTCAAATATAGGTGCTGATAGGCATTTCAGATGTAGTTTCCGATAGGCATTTCAAAAATAGGTGTCGATAGGCATTTCAGATATAGGTGTCGATAGGCATTTCAGATACAGGTGTCGATAGGCATTTCAGATATAGGTGCCGATAGGCATTTCAGATATAGTTGCCGATTGGCATTTTAAAAATAGGTGCCGATAGGCATTTCAGATATAGAAGCCGATAGGCATTTCAAATATAGGTGCCGATAGGCATTCCAGATATGGTTGCCAAAAGGGCATTTCAAATATAGGTGCTGATAGGCATTTCAGATGTAGTTTCCGATAGGCATTTCAAAAATAGGTGTCGATAGGCATTTCAGATGTAGTTTCCGATAGGCATTTCAAAAATAGGTGTCGATAGGCATTTCAGATATAGGTGTCGATAGGCATTTCAGATATAGGTGTCGATAGGCATTTTAGATATAGGTGTCGATAGGCATTTCAGATATAGGTGTCGATAGGCATTTCAGATATAGGTGTCGATAGGCATTTCAGATATAGGTGTCGATAGGCATTTCAGATATAGGTGTCGATAGGCATTTCAGATATAGGTGCCGATAGGCATTTCAGATATAGTTGCCGATTGGCATTTTAAAAATAGGTGCCGATAGGCATTTCAGATATAGAAGCCGATAGGCATTTCAAATATAGGTGCCGATAGGCATTCCAGATATGGTTGCCGATAGGCATTTCAAATATACGTGCTGATAGACATTTCAGATGTAGTTTCCGATTGGCATTTCAAAAATAGGTGTGGATAGGCATTTCAGATATAGGTGTCGATAGGCATTTCAGATATAGGTGTCGATAGGCATTTCAGATATAGGTGTCGATAGGCATTTCAGATATAGGTGTCGATAGGCATTTCAGATATAGGTGTCGATAGGCATTTCAGATATAGGTGTCGATAGGCATTTCAGATATAGGTGCCGATAGGCATTTCAGATATAGTTGCCGATTGGCATTTTAAAAATAGGTGCCGATAGGCATTTCAGATATAGAAGCCGATAGGCATTTCAAATATAGTTGCTGATAGGCATTTCAGATGTAGTTTCCGATAGGCATTTCAAAAATAGGTGTCGATAGGCATTTCAGATATAGGTGTCGATAGGCATTTCAGATATAGGTGTCGATAGGCATTTCAGATATAGGTGTCGATAGGCATTTCAGATATAGGTGTCGATAGGCATTTCAGATATAGGTGTCGATAGGCATTTCAGATATAGGTGTCGATAGGCATTTCAGATATAGGTGTCGATAGGCATTTCAGATATAGGTGCCGATAGGCATTTCAGATATAGTTGCCGATTGGCATTTTAAAAATAGGTGCCGATAGGCATTTCAGATATAGAAGCCGATAGGCATTTCAAATATAGGTGCCGATAGGCATTTCAGATATGGTTGCCGATAGGCATTTCAAATATAGGTGCTGATAGGCATTTCAGATGTAGTTTCCGATAGGCATTTCAAAAATAGGTGTCGATAGGCATTTCAGATATAGGTGTCGATAGGCATTTCAGATACAGGTGTCGATAGGCATTTCAGATATAGGTGCCGATAGGCATTTCAGATATAGTTGCCGATTGGCATTTTAAAAATAGGTGCCGATAGGCATTTCAGATATAGAAGCCGATAGGCATTTCAAATATAGGTGCCGATAGGCATTCCAGATATGGTTGCCAAAAGGGCATTTCAAATATAGGTGCTGATAGGCATTTCAGATGTAGTTTCCGATAGGCATTTCAAAAATAGGTGTCGATAGGCATTTCAGATGTAGTTTCCGATAAGCATTTCAAAAATAGGTGTCGATAGGCATTTCAGATATAGGTGTCGATAGGCATTTCAGATATAGGTGTCGATAGGCATTTTAGATATAGGTGTCGATAGGCATTTCAGATATAGGTGTCGATAGGCATTTCAGATATAGGTGTCGATAGGCATTTCAGATATAGGTGTCGATAGGCATTTCAGATATAGGTGTCGATAGGCATTTCAGATATAGGTGTCGATAGGCATTTCAGATATAGGTGCCGATAGGCATTTCAGATATAGTTGCCGATTGGCATTTTAAAAATAGGTGCCGATAGGCATTTCAGATATAGAAGCCGTTTAGCATTTCAAATATAGGTGCCGATAGGCATTTCAGATATAGAAAACGATAGGCATTTCAAATATAGGTTCCGATAGGCATTCCAGATATGGTTGCCGATAGGCATTTCAAATATAGGTGCTGATAGGCATTTCAGATGTAGTTTCCGATAGGCATTTCAAAAATAGGTGTGGATAGGCATTTCAGATATAGGTGTCGATAGGCATTTCAGATATAGGTGTCGATAGGCATTTCAGATATAGGTGTCGATAGGCATTTCAGATATAGGTGTCGATAGGCATTTCAGATATAGGTGTCGATAGGCATTTCAGATATAGGTGTCGATAGGCATTTCAGATATAGGTGCCGATAGGCATTTCAGATATAGTTGCCGATTGGCATTTTAAAAATAGGTGCCGATAGGCATTTCAGATATAGAAGCCGATAGGCATTTCAAATATAGTTGCTGATAGGCATTTCAGATGTAGTTTCCGATAGGCATTTCAAAAATAGGTGTCGATAGGCATTTCAGATATAGGTGTCGATAGGCATTTCAGATATAGGTGTCGATAGGCATTTCAGATATAGGTGTCGATAGGCATTTCAGATATAGGTGTCGATAGGCATTTCAGATATAGGTGTCGATAGGCATTTCAGATATAGGTGTCGATAGGCATTTCAGATATAGGTGTCGATAGGCATTTCAGATATAGGTGCCGATAGGCATTTCAGATATAGTTGCCGATTGGCATTTTAAAAATAAGTGCCGATAGGCATTTCAGATATAGAAGCCGATAGGCATTTCAAATATAGGTGCCGATAGGCATTCCAGATATGGTTGCCGATAGGCATTTCAAATATAGGTGCTGATAGGCATTTCAGATGTAGTTTCCGATAGGCATTTCAAAAATAGGTGTCGATAGGCATTTCAGATATAGGTGTCGATAGGCATTTCAGATACAGGTGTCGATAGGCATTTCAGATATAGGTGCCGATAGGCATTTCAGATATAGTTGCCGATTGGCATTTTAAAAATAGGTGCCGATAGGCATTTCAGATATAGAAGCCGATAGGCATTTCAAATATAGGTGCCGATAGGCATTCCAGATATGGTTGCCAAAAGGGCATTTCAAATTAAGGTGCTGATAGGCATTTCAGATGTAGTTTCCGATAGGCATTTCAAAAATAGGTGTCGATAGGCATTTCAGATGTAGTTTCCGATAGGCATTTCAAAAATAGGTGTCGATAGGCATTTCAGATATAGGTGTCGATAGGCATTTCAGATATAGGTGTCGATAGGCATTTTAGATATAGGTGTCGATAGGCATTTCAGATATAGGTGTCGATAGGCATTTCAGATATAGGTGTCGATAGGCATTTCAGATATAGGTGTCGATAGGCATTTCAGATATAGGTGTCGATAGGCATTTCAGATATAGGTGCCGATAGGCATTTCAGATATAGTTGCCGAATGGCATTTTAAAAATAGGTGCCGATAGGCATTTCAGATATAGAAGCCGATAGGCATTTCAAATATAGGTGCCGATAGGCATTCCAGATATGGTTGCCGATAGGCATTTCAAATATACGTGCTGATAGGCATTTCAGATGTAGTTTCCGATTGGCATTTCAAAAATAGGTGTCGATAGGCATTTCAGATATAGGTGTCGATAGGCATTTCAGATATAGGTGTCGATAGGCATTTCAGATATAGGTGTCGATAGGCATTTCAGATATAGGTGTCGATAGGCATTTCAGATATAGGTGTCGATAGGCATTTCAGATATAGGTGTCGATAGGCATTTCAGATATAGGTGTAGATAGGCATTTCAGATATAGTTGCCGATTGGCATTTTAAAAATAGGTGCCGATAGGCATTTCAGATATAGAAGCCGATAGGCATTTCAAATATAGTTGCTGATAGGCATTTCAGATGTAGTTTCCGATAGGCATTTCAAAAATAGGTGTCGATAGGCATTTCAGATATAGGTGTCGATAGGCATTTCAGATATAGGTGTCGATAGGCATTTCAGATATAGGTGTCGATAGGCATTTCAGATATAGGTGTCGATAGGCATTTCAGATATAGGTGTCGATAGGCATTTCAGATATAGGTGTCGATAGGCATTTCAGATATAGGTGTCGATAGGCATTTCAGATATAGGTGTCGATAGGCATTTCAGATATAGGTGCCGATAGGCATTTCAGATATAGTTGCCGATTGGCATTTTAAAAATAGGTGCCGATAGGCATTTCAGATATAGAAGCCGATAGGCATTTCAAATATAGGTGCCGATAGGATTCCAGATATGGTTGCCGATAGGCATTTCAAATATAGGTGCTGATAGGCATTTCAGATGTAGTTTCCGATAGGCATTTCAAAAATAGGTGTCGATAGGCATTTCAGATATAGGTGTCGATAGGCATTTCAGATACAGGTGTCGATAGGCATTTCAGATATAGGTGCCGATAGGCATTTCAGATATAGTTGCCGATTGGCATTTTAAAAATAGGTGCCGATAGGCATTTCAGATATAGAAGCCGATAGGCGTTTCAAATATAGGTGCCGATAGGCATTCCAGATATGGTTGCCAAAAGGGCATTTCAAATATAGGTGCTGATAGGCATTTCAGATGTAGTTTCCGATAGGCATTTCAAAAATAGGTGTCGATAGGCATTTCAGATGTAGTTTCCGATAGGCATTTCAAAAATAGGTGTCGATAGGCATTTCAGATATAGGTGTCGATAGGCATTTCAGATATAGGTGTCGATAGGCATTTTAGATATAGGTGTCGATAGGCATTTCAGATATAGGTGTCGATAGGCATTTCAGATATAGGTGTCGATAGGCATTTCAGATATAGGTGTCGATAGGCATTTCAGATATAGGTGTCGATAGGCATTTCAGATATAGGTGCCGATAGGCATTTCAGATATAGTTGCCGATTGGCATTTTAAAAATAGGTGCCGATAGGCATTTCAGATATAGAAGCCGATAGGCATTTCAAATATAGGTGCCGATAGGCATTCCAGATATGGTTGCCGATAGGCATTTCAAATATACGTGCTGATAGGCATTTCAGATGTAGTTTCCGATTGGCATTTCAAAAATAGGTGTCGATAGGCATTTCAGATATAGGTGTCGATAGGCATTTCAGATATAGGTGTCGATAGGCATTTCAGATATAGTTGTCGATAGGCATTTCAGATATAGGTGTCGATAGGCATTTCAGATATAGAAGCCGATAGGCATTTCAAATATAGGTGCCGATAGGCATTCCAGATATGGTTGCCGATAGGCATTTCAAATATAGGTGCTGATAGGCATTTCAGATGTAGTTTCCGATAGGCATTTCAAAAATAGGTGTCGATAGGCATTTCAGATATAGGTGTCGATAGGCATTTCAGATATAGGTGTCGATAGGCATTTCAGATATAGGTGTCGATAGGCATTTCAGATATAGGTGTCGATAGGCATTTCAGATATAGGTGTCGATAGGCATTTCAGATATAGGTGTCGATAGGCATTTCAGATATAGGTGTCGATAGGCATTTCAGATATAGG
>JAVRKA010001159.1:0-23530 GCA_034508555.1 Venustoraphidia nigricollis | reverse complement strand
ATTTCAGATGTAGTTTCCGATAGGCATTTCAAAAATAGGTGTCGATAGGCATTTCAGATATAGGTGTCGATAGGCATTTCAGATATAGGTGTCGATAGGCATTTCAGATATAGGTGTCGATAGGCATTTCAGATATAGGTGCCGATAGGCATTTCAGATATAGTTGCCGATTGGCATTTTAAAAATAAGTGCCGATAGGCATTTCAGATATAGAAGCCGATAGGCATTTCAAATATAGGTGCCGATAGGCATTCCAGACATGGTTGCCGATAGGCATTTCAAATATAGGTGCTGATAGGCATTTCAGATGTAGTTTCCGATAGGCATTTCAAAAATAGGTGTCGATAGGCATTTCAGATATAGGTGTCGATAGGCATTTCAGATATAGGTGTCGATAGGCATTTCAGATATAGGTGTCGATAGGCATTTCAGATATAGGTGTCGATAGGCATTTCAGATATAGGTGTCGATAGGCATTTCAGATATAGGTGTCGATAGGCATTTCAGATATAGGTGTCGATAGGCATTTCAGATATAGGTGCCGATAGGCATTTCAGATATAGTTGCCGATTGGCATTTTAAAAATAGGTGCCGATAGGCATTTCAGATATAGAAGCCGATAGGCATTTCAAATATAGGTGCCGATGGGCATTCCAGATATGGTTGCCGATAGGCATTTCAAATATAGGTGCTGATAGGCATTTCAGATGTAGTTTCCGATAGGCATTTCAAAAATAGGTGTCGATAGGCATTTCAGATATAGGTGTCGATAGGCATTTCAGATATATGTGTCGATAGGCATTTCAGATATAGGTGTCGATAGGCATTTCAGATATAGGCGTCGATAGGCATTTCAGATATAGGTGTCGATAGGCATTTCAGATATAGGTGTCGATAGGCATTTCAGATATAGGTGTCGATAGGCATTTCAGATATAGGTGCCGATAGGCATTTCAGATATAGTTGCCGATTGGCATTTTAAAAATAGGTGCCGATAGGCATTTCAGATATAGAAGCCGATAGGCATTTCAAATATAGGTGCCGATAGGCATTCCAGATATGGTTGCTGATAGGCATTTCAAATATAGGTGCTGATAGGCATTTCAGATGTAGTTTCCGATAGGCATTTCAAAAATAGGTGTCGATAGGCATTTCAGATATAGGTGTCGATAGGCATTTCAGATATAGGTGTCGATAGGCATTTCAGATATAGGTGTCGATAGGCATTTCAGATATAGGTGTCGATAGGCATTTCAGATATAGGTGTCGATAGGCATTTCAGATATAGGTGTCGATAGGCATTTCAGATATAGGTGTCGATAGGCATTTCAGATATAGGTGCCGATAGGCATTTCAGATATAGTTGCCGATTGGCATTTTAAAAATAGGTGCCGATAGGCATTTCAGATATAGCAGCCGATAGGCATTTCAAATATAGGTGCCGATAGGCATTCCAGATATGGTTGCCGATAGGCATTTCAAATATAGGTGCTGATAGGCATTTCAGATGTAGTTTCCGATAGGCATTTCAAAAATAGGTGTCGATAGGCATTTCAGATATAGGTGTCGATAGGCATTTCAGATATAGGTGTCGATAGGCATTTCAGATATAGGTGTCGATAGGCATTTCAGATATAGGTGTCGATAGGCATTTCAGATATAGGTGTCGATAGGCATTTCAGATATAGGTGTCGATAGGCATTTCAGATATAGGTGTCGATAGGCATTTCAGATATAGGTGTCGATAGGCATTTCAGATATAGGTGTCGATAGGCATTTCAGATATAGGTGCCGATAGGCATTTCAGATATAGTTGCCGATTGGCAATTTAAAAATAGGTGCCGATAGGCATTTCAGATATAGAAGCCGATAGGCATTTCAAATATAGGTGCCGATAGGCATTCCAGATATGGTTGCCGATAGGCATTTCAAATATAGGTGCTGATAGGCATTTCAGATGTAGTTTCCGATAGGCATTTCAAAAATAGGTGTCGATAGGCATTTCAGATATAGGTGTCGATAGGCATTTCAGATATAGGTGTCGATAGGCATTTCAGATATAGGTGTCGATAGGCATTTCAGATAAAGGTGTCGATAGGCATTTCAGATATAGTTGTCGATAGGCATTTCAGATATAGGTGTCGATAGGCATTTCAGATATAGGTGTCGATAGGCATTTCAGATATAGGTGCCGATAGGCATTTCAGATATAGTTGCCGATTGGCATTTTAAAAATAGGTGCCGATAGGCATTTCAGATATAGAAGCCGATAGGCATTTCAAATATAGGTGCCGATAGGCATTCCAGATATGGTTGCCGATAGGCATTTCAAATATAGGTGCTGATAGGCATTTCAGATGTAGTTTTCAAAAATAGGTGTCGATAGGCATTTCAGATATAGGTGTCGATAGGCATTTCAGATATAGGTGTCGATAGGCATTTCAGATATAGGTGTCGATAGGCATTTCAGATATAGGTGTCGATAGGCATTTCAGATATAGGTGCCGATAGGCATTTCAGATATAGTTACCGATTGGCATTTTAAAAATAGGTGCCGATAGGCATTTCAGATATAGAAGCCGATAGGCATTTCAAATATAGGTGCCGATAGGCATTCCAGATATAGTTGCCGATAGGCATTTCAAATATAGGTGCTGATAGGCATTTCAGATGTAGTTTCCGATAGGCATTTCAAAAATAGGTGTCGATAGGCATTTCAGATATAGGTGTCGATAGGCATTTCAGATATAGGTGTCGATAGGCATTTCAGATATAGGTGTCGATAGGCATTTCAGATGTAGGTATCGATAGGCATTTCAGATATAGGTGTCGATAGGCATTTCAGATATAGGTGTCGATAGGCATTTCAGATATAGGTGTCGATAGGCATTTCAGATATAGGTGTCGATAGGCATTTCAGATATAGGTGCCGATAGGCATTTCAGATATAGTTGCCGATTGGCATTTTAAAAATAGGTGCCGATAGGCATTTCAGATATAGAAGCCGATAGGCATTTCAAATATAGGTGCCGATAGGCATTCCAGATATGGTTGCCGATAGGCATTTCAAATATAGGTGCTGATAGGCATTTCAGATGTAGTTTCCGATAGGCATTTCAAAAATAGGTGTCGATAGGCATTTCAGATATAGGTGTCGATAGGCATTTCAGATATAGGTGTCGATAGGCATTTCAGATATAGGTGTCGATAGGCATTTCAGATATAGGTGTCGATAGGCATTTCAGATATAGGTGTCGATAGGCATTTCAGATAAAGGTGTCGATAGGCATTTCAGATATAGGTGTCGATAGGCATTTCAGATATAGGTGTCGATAGGCATTTCAGATATAGGTGTCGATAGGCATTTCAGATATAGGTGTCGATAGGCATTTCAGATATATGTGCCGATAGGCATTTCAGATATAGTTGCCGATTGGCATTTTAAAAATAGGTTCCGATAGGCATTTCAGATATAGAAGCCGATAGGCATTTCAAATATAGGTGCCGATAGGCATTCCAGATATGGTTGCCGATAGGCATTTCAAATATAGGTGCTGATAGGCATTTCAGATGTAGTTTCCGATAGGCATTTCAAAAATAGGTGTCGATAGGCATTTCAGATATAGGTGTCGATAGGCATTTCAGATATAGGTGTCGATAGGCATTTCAGATATAGGTGTCGATAGGCATTTCAGATATAGGTGTCGATAGGCATTTCAGATATATGTGTCGATAGGCATTTCAGATATAGGTGCCGATAGGCATTTCAGATATAGTTACCGATTGGCATTTTAAAAATAGGTGCCGATAGGCATTTCAGATATAGTTGCCGATTGGCAATTTAAAAATAGGTGCCGATAGGCATTTCAGATATAGAAGCCGATAGGCATTTCAAATATAGGTGCCGATAGGCATTCCAGATATGGTTGCCGATAGGCATTTCAAATATAGGTGCTGATAGGCATTTCAGATGTAGTTTCCGATAGGCATTTCAAAAATAGGTGTCGATAGGCATTTCAGATATAGGTGTCGATAGGCATTTCAGATATAGGTGTCGATAGGCATTTCAGATATAGGTGTCGATAGACATTTCAGATATAGGTGTCGATAGGCATTTCAGATATAGGTGTCGATAGGCATTTCAGATATAGGTGTCGATAGGCATTTCAGATATAGGTGTCGATAGGCATTTCAGATATAGGTGCCGATAGGCATTTCAGATATAGTTGCCGATTGGCATTTTAAAAATAGGTGCCGATAGGCATTTCAGATATAGAAGCCGATAGGCATTTCAAATATAGGTGCCGATAGGCATTCCAGATATGGTAGCCGATAGGCATTTCAAATATAGGTGCTGATAGGCATTTCAGATGTAGTTTTCAAAAATAGGTGTCGATAGGCATTTCAGATATAGGTGTCGATAGGCATTTCAGATATAGGTTTCGATAGGCATTTCAGATATAGGTGTCGATAGGCATTTCAGATATAGGTGTCGATAGGCATTTCAGATATAGGTGTCGATAGGCATTTCAGATATATGTGTCGATAGGCATTTCAGATATAGGTGTCGATAGGCATTTCAGATATAGGTGTCGATAGGCATTTCAGATATAGGTGCCGATAGGCATTTCAGATAAAGTTACCGATTGGCATTTTAAAAATAGGTGCCGATAGGCATTTCAGATATAGAAGCCGATAGGCATTTCAAATATAGGTGCCGATAGGCATTCCAGATATGGTTGCCGATAGGCATTTTAAATATATGTGCTGATAGGCATTTCAGATGTAGTTTCCGATAGGCATTTCAAAAATAGGTGTCGATAGGCATTTTAGATATAGGTGTCGATAGGCATTTCATATATAGGTGTCGATAGGCATTTCAGATATAGGTGTCGATAGGCATTTCAGATATAGGTGTCGATAGGCATTTCAGATATAGGTGTCGATAGGCATTTCAGATATAGGTGTCGATAGGCATTTCAGATATAGGTGTCGATAGGCATTTCAGATATAGGTGCCGATAGGCATTTCAGATATAGTTGCCGATTGGCATTTTAAAAATAGGTGCCGATAGGCATTTCAGATATAGAAGCCGATAGGCATTTCAAATATAGGTGCCGATAGGCATTCCAGATATGGTTGCCGATAGGCATTTCAAATATAGGTGCTGATAGGCATTTCAGATGTAGTTTCCGATAGGCATTTCAAAAATAGGTGTCGATAGGCATTTCAGATATAGGTGTCGATAGGCATTTCAGATATAGGTGTCGATAGGCATTTCAGATATAGGTGTCGATAGGCATTTCAGATATAGGTGTCGATAGGCATTTCAGATATAGATGTCGATAGGCATTTCAGATATAGGTGTCGAAAGGCATTTCAGATATAGGTGTCGATAGGCATTTCAGATATAGGTGCCGATAGGCATTTCAGATATAGTTGCCGATTGGCATTTTAAAAATAGGTGCCGATAGGCATTTTAGATATAGAAGCCGATAGGCATTTCAAATATAGGTGCCGATAGGCATTCCAGATATGGTTGCCTATAGGCATTTCAGATGTAGTTTCCGATAGGCATTTCAAAAATAGGTGTCGATAGGCATTTCAGATATAGCTGTCGATAGGCATTTCATATATAGGTGTCGATAGGCATTTCAGATATAGGTGTCGATAGGCATTTCAGATATAGGTGCCGATAGGCATTTCAGATATAGGTGTCGATAGGCATTTCATATATAGGTGTCGATAGGCATTTCAGATATAGGTGTCGATAGGCATTTCATATATAGGTGTCGATAGGCATTTCAGATATAGGTGCCGAGAGGCATTTCAGATATAGTTGCCGATTGGCATTTTAAAAATAGGTGCCGATAGGCATTTCAGATATAGAAGCCGATAGGCATTTCAAATATAGGTGCCGATAGGCTTTCCAGATATGGTTGCCGATAGGCATTTCAAATATAGGTGCTGATAGGCATTTCAGATGTAGTTTCCGATAGGCATTTCAAAAATAGGTGTCAATAGGCATTTCAGATATAGGTGTCGATAGGCATTTCAGATATAGGTGTCGATAGGCATTACAGATATAGGTGTCGATAGGCATTTCAGATATAGGTGTCGATAGGCATTTCAGATATAGGTGTCGATAGGTATTTCAGATATAGGTATCGATAGGCATTTTAGATATAGGTGTCGATAGGCACTTCAGATATAGGTGCCGATAGGCATTTCAGATATAGTTGCCGATTGGCATTTTAAAAATAGGTGCCGATATGCATTTCAGATATAGAAGCCGATAGGCATTTCAAATATAGGTGCCGATAGGCATTCCAGATGTGGTTGCCGATAGGCATTTCAAATATAGGTGCTGATAGGCATTTCAGATATAGGTGTCGATAGGCATTTCAGATATAGGTGTCGATAGGCATTTCAGATATAGGTGTCGATAGGCATTTCAGATATAGGTGTCGATAGGCATTTCAGATATAGGTGTCGATAGGCATTTCAGATATAGGTGTCGATAGGCATTTCAGATATAGGTGTCGATAGGCATTTCAGATATAGGTGCCGATAGGCATTTCAGATATAGTTGCCGATTGGCATTTTAAAAATAGGTGCCGATAGGCATTTCAGATATAGAAGCCGATAGGCATTTCAAATATAGGTGCCGATAGGCATTCCAGATATGGTTGCCGATAGGCATTTCAAATATAGGAGCTGATAGGCATTTCAGATGTAGTTTCCGATAGGCATTTCAAAAATAGGTGTCGATAGGCATTTCAGATATAGGTGTCGACAGGCATTTTAGATATAGGTGTCGATAGGCATTTCAGATATAGGTGTCGATAGGCATTTCAGATATAGGTGTCGATAGACATTTCAGATATAGGTGTCGATAGGCATTTCAGATATAGGTGCCGATAGGCATTTTAGATATAGTTGCCGATTGGCATTTTAAAAATAGGTGCCGATAGGCGTTTCAGATATAGAAGCCGATAGGCATTTCAAATATAGGTGCCGATAGGCATTCTAGATATGGTTGCCGATAGGCATTTCAAATATAGGTGCTGATAGGCATTTCAGATGTAGTTTCCGATAGGCATTTCAAAAATAGGTGTCGATAGGCATTTCAGATATAGGTGTCGATAGGCATTTCAGATATAGGTGTTGATAGGCATTTCAGATATAGGTGTCGATAGGCATTTCAGATATAGGTGTCGATAGGCATTTCAGATATAGGTGTCGATAGGCATTTCAGATATAGGTGTCGATAGGCATTTCAGATATAGGTGTCGATAGGCATTTCAGATATAGGTGTCGATAGGCATTTCAGATATAGGTGCCGATAGGCATTTCAGATATAGTTGCCGATTGGCATTTTAAAAATAGGTGCCGATAGGCATTTCAGATATAGAAGCCGATAGATATTTCAAATATAGGTGCCGATAGGCATTCCAGATATGGTTGCCGATAGGCATTTCAAATATAGGTGCTGATAGGCATTTCAGATGTAGTTTCCGATAGGCATTTCAAAAATAGGTGTCGATAGGCACTTCAGATATAGGTGTCGATAGGCATTTCAGATATAGGTGTCGATAGGCATTTCAGATATAGGTGTCGATAGGCATTTCAGATATAGGTGTCGATAGGCATTTCAGATATAGGTGTCGATAGGCATTTCAGATATAGGTGTCGATAGGCATTTCAGATATAGGTGGTCGACAGGCATTTCAGATATAGGTGCCGATAGGCATTTCAGATATAGTTGCCGATTGGCATTTTAAAAATAGGTGCCGATAGGCATTTTAGATATAGAAGCCGATAGGCATTTCAAATATAGGTGCCGATAGGCATTCCAGATATGGTTGCCGATAGGCTTTTCAAATATAGGTGCTGATAGGCATTTCAGATGTAGTTTCCGATAGGCATTTCAAAAATAGGTGTCGATAATCATTTCAGATATAGGTGTCAATAGGCATTTCAGATATAGGTGTCGATAGGCATTTCAGATATAGGTGTCGATAGGCATTTCAGATATAGGTGTCGATAGGCATTTCAGATATAGGTGTCGATAGGCATTTCAGATATAAGTGTCGATAGGCATTTCAGATATAGGTGTCGATAGGCATTTCAGATATAGGTGTCGATAGGCATTTCAGATATAGGTGTCGATAGGCATTTCAGATATAGGTGTCGATAGGCATTTCAGATATAAGTGTCTATAGGCATTTCAGATATAGTTGCCGATTGGCATTTTAAAAATAGGTGCCGATAGGCATTTCAGATGTAGTTTCCGATAGGCATTTCAAAAATAGGTGTCTATAGGCATTTCAGATATAGGTGTCGATAGGCATTTCAGATATAGGTGCCGATAGGCATTTCAGCTATAGTTGCCGATTGGCATTTTAAAAATAGGTGCCGATAGGCATTTCAGATATAGAAGCCGATAGGCATTTCAAATATAGGTGCCGATAGGCATTCCAGATATGGTTGCCGATAGGCATTTCGAATATAGGTGCTGATAGGCATTTCAGATGTAGTTTCCGATAGGCATTTCAAAAATAGGTGTCGATAGGCATTTCAGATATAGGTGTCGATAGGCATTTCAGATATAGGTGTCGATAGGCATTTCAGATATAGGTGTCGATAGGCATTTCAGATATAGATGTCGATAGGCTTTTCAGATATAGGTGTCGATAGGCATTTCAGATATAGGTGTCGATAGGCATTTCAGATATAGGTGTCGATAGGCATTTCAGATATAAGTGTCGATAGGCATTTCAGATATAGGTGCCGATAGGCATTTCAGATATAGTTGCCGATTGGCATTTTAAAAATAAGTGCCGATAGGCATTTCAGATATAGAAGCCGATAGGCATTTCAAATATAGGTGCCGATAGGCATTCCAGATATGGTTGCCGATAGGCATTTCAAATATAGGTGCTGATAGGCATTTCAGATGTAGTTTCCGATAGGCATTTCAAAAATAGGTGTCGATAGGCATTTCAGATATAGGTGTCGATAGGCATTTCAGATATAGGTGTCGATAGGCATTTCAGATATAGGTGTCGATAGGCATTTCAGATATAGGTGTCGATAGGCATTTCAGATATAGGTGTCGATAGGCATTTCAGATATAGGTGTCGATAGGCATTTCAGATATAGGTATCGATAGGCATTTCAGATATAGGTGTCGATAGGCATTTCAGATATAGGTGCCGATAGGCATTTCAGATATAGTTGCCGATTGGCATTTTAATAATAGGTGCCGATAGGCATTTCAGATATAGAAGCCGATAGGCATTTCAAATATAGGTGCCGATAGGCATTCCAGATATGGTTGCCGATAGGCATTTCAAATATAGGTGCTGATAGGCATTTCAGATGTAGTTTCTGATAGGCATTTCAAAAATAGGTGTCGATAGGCATTTCAGATATAGGTGTCGATAGGCATTTCAGATATAGGTGTCGATAGGCATTTCAGATATAGGTGACGATAGGCATTTCAGATATAGGTGTCGATAGGCATTTCAGATATAGGTGTCGATAGGCATTTCAGATATAGGTGTCGATAGGCATTTCAGATATAGGTGTCGATAGGCATTTCAGATATAGGTGTCGATAGGCATTTCAGATATAGGTGCCGATAGGCATTTCAGATATAGTTACCGATTGGCATTTTAAAAATAGGTGCCGATAGGCATTTCAGATATAGAAGCCGATAGGCATTTCAAATATAGGTGCCGATAGGCATTCCAGATATGGTTGCCGATAGGCATTTCAAATATAGGTGCTGATAGGCATTTCAGATGTAGTTTCCGATAGGCATTTCAAAAATAGGTGTCGATAGGCATTTCAGATATAGGTGTCGATAGGCATTTCAGATATAGGTGTCGATAGGCATTTCAGATATAGGTGTCGATAGGCATTTCAGATATAGGTGTCGATAGGCATTTCAGATATAGGTGTCGATAGGCATTTCAGATATAGGTGCCGATAAGCATTTCAGATATAGTTGCCGATTGGCATTTTAAAAATAGGTGCCGATAGACATTTCAGATATAGAAGCCGATAGGCATTTCAAATATAGGTGCCGATAGGCATTCCAGATATGGTTGCCGATAGGCATTTCAAATATAGGTGCTGATAGGCATTTCAGATGTAGTTTCCGATAGGCATTTCAAAAATAGGTGTCGATAGGCATTTCAGATATAGGTGTCGATAGGCATTTCAGATATAGGTGTCGATAGGCATTTCAGATATAAGTGTCGATAGGCATTTCAGATATAGGTGTCGATAGGCATTTCAGATATAGGTGTCGATAGGCATTTCAGATATAGTTGTCGATAGGCATTTCAAATATAGGTGTCAATAGGCATTTCAGATATAGGTGCCGATAGGCATTTCAGATATAGTTGCCGATTGGCATTTTAAAAATAGGTGCCGATAGGCATTTCAGATATAGAAGCCGATAGGCATTTCAAATATAGGTGCCGATAAGCAATCCAGATATGGTTGCCGATAGGCATTTCAGATGTAGTTTCCGATAGGCATTTCAAAAATAGGTGTCGATAGGCATTTCAGATATAGGTGTCGATAGGCATTTCAGATATAGGTGTCGATAGGCATTTCAGATATAGGTGTCGATAGGCATTTCAGATATAGGTGTCGATAGGCATTTTAGATATAGGTGTCGATAGGCATTTCAGATATAGGTGTCGATAGGCATTTCAGATATAGGTGTCGATAGGCATTTCAGATATAGGTGTCGATAGGCATTTCAGATATAGGTTCCGATAGGAATTTCAGATATAGTTGCCGATTGGCATTTGAAAAATAGGTGCCGATAGGCATTTCAGATATAGAAGCCGATAGGCATTTCAAATATAGGTGCCGATAGGCATTCCAGATATGGTTGCCGATAGGCATTTCAAATATAGGTGCTGATAGGCATTTCAGATGTAGTTTCCGATAGGCATTTCAAAAATAGGTGTCGATAGGCATTTCAGATATAGGTGTCGATAGGCATTTCAGATATAGGTGTCGATAGGCATTTCAGATATAGGTGTCGATAGGCATTTCAGATATAGGTGTCGATAGGCATTTCAGATATAGGTGTCGATAGGCATTTCAGATATAGTTGCCGATTGGCATTTTAAAAATAGGTGCCGATAGGCATTTCAGATATAGAAGCCGATAGGCATTTCAAATATAGGTGCCGATAGGCATTCCAGATATGGTTGCCGATAGGCATTTCAAATATAGGTGCTGATAGGCATTTCAGATGTAGTTTCCGATAGGCATTTCAAAAATAGGTGTCGATAATCATTTCAGATATAGGTGTCGATAGGCATTTCAGATATACGTGTCGATAGGCATTTCAGATATAGGTGTCGATAGGCATTTCAGATATAGGTGTCGATAGGCATTTCAGATATAGGTGTCGATAGGCATTTCAGATATAGGTGTCGATAGGCATTTCAGATATAGGTGTCGATAGGCATTTCAGATATAGGTGTCGATAGGCATTTCAGATATAGGTGTCGATAGGCATTTCAGATATAGGTGTCGATAGGCATTTCAGATATAAGTGTCGATAGGCATTTCAGATATAGGTGTCGATAGGCATTTCAGATATAGGTGTCGATAGGCATTTCAGATATAGGTGTCGATAGGCATTTCAGATATAGGTGTCGATAGGCATTTCAGATATAGGTGTCGATAGGCATTTCAGATATAGGTGTCGATAGGCATTTCAGATATAGGTGTCGATAGGCATTTCAGATATAGGTGTCGATAGGCATTTCAGATATAGGTGCCGATAGGCATTTCAGATATAGTTGCCGATTGGCATTTTAAAAATAGGTGCCGATAGGCATTTCAGATATAGAAGCCGATAGATATTTCAAATATAGGTGCCGATAGGCATTCCAGATATGGTTGCCGATAGGCATTTCAAATATAGGTGCTGATAGGCATTTCAGATGTAGTTTCCGATAGGCATTTCAAAAATAGGTGTCGATAGGCATTTCAGATATAGGTGTCGATAGGCATTTCAGATATAGGTGTCGATAGGCATTTCAGATATAGGTGTCGATAGGCATTTCAGATATAGGTGTCGATAGGCATTTCAGATATAGGTGTCGATAGGCATTTCAGATATAGGTGGTCGACAGGCATTTCAGATATAGGTGCCGATAGGCATTTCAGATATAGTTGCCGATTGGCATTTTAAAAATAGGTGCCGATAGGCATTTCAGATATAGAAGCCGATAGGCATTTCAAATATAGGTGCCGATAGGCATTCCAGATATGGTTGCCGATAGGCATTTCAAATATAGGTGCTGATAGGCATTTCAGATGTAGTTTCCGATAGGCATTTCAAAAATAGGTGTCGATAATCATTTCAGATATAGGTGTCAATAGGCATTTCAGATATAGGTGTCGATAGGCATTTCAGATATAGGTGTCGATAGGCATTTCAGATATAGGTGTCGATAGGCATTTCAGATATAGGTGTCGATAGGCATTTCAGATATAGGTGTCGATAGGCATTTCAGATATAGGTGTCGATAGGCATTTCAGATATATGTGTCGATAGGCATTTCAGATATAGGTGTCGATAGGCATTTCAGATATAGGTGTCGATAGGCATTTCAGATATAAGTGTCGATAGGCATTTTAGATATAGGTGTCGATAGGCATTACAGATATAGGTGTCGATAGGCATTTCAGATATAGGTGTCGATAGGCATTTCAGATATAGGTGTCGATAGGCATTTCAGATATAGGTGTCGATTGGCATTTCAGATATAGGTGTCGATAGGCATTTCAGATATAGGTGTCGATAGGCATTTCAGATATAGGTGTCGATAGGCATTTCAGATATAGGTGCCGTTAGGCATTTCAGATATAGTTGCCGATTGGCATTTTAAAAATAGGTGCCGATAGGCATTTCAGATATAGAAGCCGATAGGCATTTCAAATATAGGTGCCGATAGACATTCCAGATATAGTTGCCGATAGGCATTTCAAATATAGGTGCTGATAGGCATTTCAGATGTAGTTTCCGATAGGCATTTCAAAAATAGGTGTCGATAGGCATTTCAGATATAGGTGTCATTAGGCATTTCAGATATAGGTGTCGATAGGCATTTCAGATATAGGTGTCGATAGGCATTTCAGATATAGGTGTCGATAGGCATTTCAGATATAGGTGTCGATAGGCATTTCAGATATAGGTGTCGATAGGCATTTCAGATATAGGTGTCGATAGGCATTTCAGATATAGGTGCCGATAGGCATTTCATATATAGTTGCCGATTGGCAATTTAAAAATAGGTGCCGATAGGCATTTCAGATATAGAAGCCGATAGGCATTTCAAATATAGGTGCCGATAGGCATTCCAGATATGGTTGCCGATAGGCATTTCAAATATAGGTGCTGATAGGCATTTCAGATGTAGTTTCCGATAGGCATTTCAAAAATAGGTGTCGATAGGCATTTCAGATATAGGTGTCGATAGGCATTTCAGATATAGGTGTCGATAGGCATTTCAGATATAGGTGTCGATAGGCATTTCAGATATAGGTGCCGATAGGCATTTCAGATATAGTTGCCGATTGGCATTTTAAAAATAAGTGCCGATAGGCATTTCAGATATAGAAGCCGATAGGCATTTCAAATATAGGTGCCGATAGGCATTCCAGACATGGTTGCCGATAGGCATTTCAAATATAGGTGCTGATAGGCATTTCAGATGTAGTTTCCGATAGGCATTTCAAAAATAGGTGTCGATAGGCATTTCAGATATAGGTGTCGATAGGCATTTCAGATATAGGTGTCGATAGGCATTTCAGATATAGGTGTCGATAGGCATTTCAGATATAGGTGTCGATAGGCATTTCAGATATAGGTGTCGATAGGCATTTCAGATATAGGTGTCGATAGGCATTTCAGATATAGGTGCCGATAAGCATTTCAGATATAGTTGCCGATTGGCATTTTAAAAATAGGTGCCGATAGACATTTCAGATATAGAAGCCGATAGGCATTTCAAATATAGGTGCCGATAGGCATTCCAGATATGGTTGCCGATAGGCATTTCAAATATAGGTGCTGATAGGCATTTCAGATGTAGTTTCCGATAGGCATTTCAAAAATAGGTGTTGATAGGCATTTCAGATATAGGTGTCGATAGGCATTTCAGATATAGGTGTCGATAGGCATTTCAGATATAAGTGTCGATAGGCATTTCAGATATAGGTGTCGATAGGCATTTCAGATATAGTTGCCGATTGGCATTTTAAAAATAGGTGCCGATAGGCATTTCAGATATAAAAGCCGATAGGCATTTCAAATATAGGTGCCGATAGGCTTTCCAGATATGGTTGCCGATAGGCATTTCAAATATAGGTGCTGATAGGCATTTCAGATGTAGTTTCCGATAGGCATTTCAAAAATAGGTGTCGATAGGCATTTCAGATATAGGTGTCGATAGGCATTTCAGATATAGGTGTCGATAGGCATTACAGATATAGGTGCCGATAGGCATTTCAGATATAGGTGTCGATAGGCATTTCAGATATAGGTGTCGATAGGCATTTCAGATATAGGTGTCGACAGGTATTTCAGATATAGGTGTCGATAGGCATTTAAGATATAGGTGTCGATAGGCACTTCAGATATAGGTGCCGATAGGCATTTCAGATATAGTTGCCGATTGGCATTTTAAAAATAGGTGCCGATATGCATTTCAGATATAGAAGCCGATAGGCATTTCAAATATAGGTGCCGATAGGCATTCCAGATGTGGTTGCCGATAGGCATTTCAAATATAGGTGCTGATAGGCATTTCAGATGTAGTTTCCGATAGGCATTTCAAAAATAGGTGTCGATAGGCATTTCAGATATAGGTGTCGATAGGCATTTCAGATATAGGTGTCGATAGGCATTTCAGATATAGGTGTCGATAGGCATTTCAGATATAGGTGTCGATAGGCATTTCAGATACAGGTGTCGATAGGCATTTCAGATACAGGTGTCGATAGGCATTTCAGATATAGGTGTCGATAGGCATTTCAGATATAGGTGCCGATAGGCATTTCAGATATAGTTGCCGATTGGCATTTTAAAAATAGGTGCCGATAGGCATTTCAGATATAGAAGCCGATAGGCATTTCAAATATAGGTGCCGATAGGCATTCCAGATATGGTTGCCGATAGGCATTTCAAATATAGGTGCTGATAGGCATTTCATATGTAGTTTCCGATAGGCATTTCAAAAATAGGTGTCGATAGGCATTTCAGATATAGGTGTCGATAGGCATTTCAGATATAGGTGTCGATAGGCATTTCAGATATAGGTGTCGATAGGCATTTCAGATATAGGTGTCGATAGACATTTCAGATATAGGTGTCGATAGGCATTTCAGATATAGGTGCCGATAGGCATTTTAGATATAGTTGCCGATTGGCATTTTAAAAATAGGTGCCGATAGGCGTTTCAGATATAGAAGCCGATAGGCATTTCAAATATAGGTGCCGATAGGCATTCTAGATATGGTTGCCGATAGGCATTTCAAATACAGGTGCTGATAGGCATTTCAGATGTAGTTTCCGATAGGCATTTCAAAAATAGGTGTCGATAGGCATTTCAGATATAGGTGTCGATAGGCATTTCAGATATAGGTGTCGATAGGCATTTCAGATATAGGTGTCGATAGGTATTTCAGATATAGGTGTCGATAGGCATTTCAGATATAGGTGTCGATAGGCATTTCAGATATAGGTGCCGATAGGCATTTCAGATATAGTTGCCGATTGGCATTTTAAAAATAGGTGCCGATATGCATTTCAGATATAGAAGCCGATAGGCATTTCAAATATAGGTGCCGATAGGCATTCCAGATGTGTCTGCCGATAGGCATTTCAAATATAGGTGCTGATAGGCATTTCAGATGTAGTTTCCGATAGGCATTTCAAAAATAGGTGTCGATAGGCATTTCAGATATAGGTGTCGATAGGCATTTCAGATATAGGTGTCGATAGGCATTTCAGATATAGGTGTCGATAGGCATTTCAGATATAGGTGTCGATAGGCATTTCAGATATAGGTGTCGATAGGCATTTCAGATATAGGTGTCGATAGGCATTTCAGATATAGGTGTCGATAGGCATTTCAGATATAGGTGCCGATAGGCATTTCAGATATAGTTGCCGATTGGCATTTTAAAAATAGGTGCCGATAGGCATTTCAGATATAGAAGCCGATAGGCATTTCAAATATAGGTGCCGATAGGCATTTCAGATATGGTTGCCGATAGGCATTTCAAATATAGGTGCTGATAGGCATTTCAGATGTAGTTTCCGATAGGCATTTCAAAAATAGGTGTCGATAGGCATTTCAGATATAGGTGTCGATAGGCATTTCAGATATAGGTGTCGATAGGCATTTCAGATATAGGTGTCGATAGGCATTTCAGATATAGGTGTCGATAGGCATTTCAGATATAGGTGTCGATAGGCATTTCAGATATAGGTGCCGATAGGCATTTCAGATATAGTTACCAATTGGCATTTTAAAAATAGGTGCCGATAGGCATTTCAGATATAGAAGCCGATAGGCATTTCAAATATAGGTGCCGATAGGCATTCCAGATATGGTTGCCGATAGGCATTTCAAATATAGGTGCTGATAGGCATTTCAGATGTAGTTTCCGATAAGCATTTCAAAAATAGGTGTCGATAGGCATTTCAGATATAGGTGTCGATAGGCATTTCAGATATAGGTGTCGATAGGCATTTCAGATATAGGTGTCGATAGGCATTTTAGATATAGGTGTCGATAGGCATTTCAGATATAGGTGTCGATAGGCATTTCAGATATAGGTGCCGATAAGCATTTCAGATATAGTTGCCGATTGGCATTTTAAAAATAGGTGCCGATAGACATTTCAGATATAGAAGCCGATAGGCATTTCAAATATAGGTGCCGATAGGCATTCCAGATATAGTTGCCGATAGGCATTTCAAATATAGGTGCTGATAGGCATTTCAGATGTAGTTTCCGATAGGCATTTCAAAAATAGGTGTTGATAGGCATTTCAGATATAGGTGTCGATAGGCATTTCAGATATAGGTGTCGATAGGCATTTCAGATATAAGTGTCGATAGGCATTTCAGATATAGGTGTCGATAGGCATTTCAGATATAGGTGTCGATAGGCATTTCAGATATAGTTGTCGATAGGCATTTCAAATATAGGTGTCAATAGGCATTTCAGATATAGGTGCCGATAGGCATTTCAGATATAGTTGCCGATTGGCATTTTAAAAATAGGTGCCGATAGGCATTTCAGATATAGAAGCCGATAGGCATTTCAAATATAGGTGCCGATAGGCATTCCAGATATGGTTGCCGATAGGCATTTCAGATGTAGTTTCCGATAGGCATTTCAAAAATAGGTGTCGATAGGCATTTCAGATATAGGTGTCGATAGGCATTTCAGATATAGGTGTCGATAGGCATTTCAGATATAGGTGTCGATAGGCATTTTAGATATAGGTGTCGATAGCATTTCAGATATAGGTGTCGATAGGCATTTCAGATATAGGTGTCGATAGGCATTTCAGATATAGGTGTCGATAGGCATTTCAGATATAGGTGCCGATAGGAATTTCAGATATAGTTGCCGATTGGCATTTGAAAAATATGTGCCGATAGGCATTTTAGATATAGAAGCCGATAGGCATTTCAAATATAGGCGCCGATAGGCATTCCAGATATGGTTGCCGATAGGCATTTCAAATATAGGTGCTGATAGGCATTTCAGATGTAGTTTCCGATAGGCATTTCAAAAATAGGTGTCGATAAGCATTTCAGATATAGGTGTCGATAGGCATTTCAGATATAGGTGTCGATAGGCATTTCAGATATAGGTGTCGATAGGCATTTCAGATATAGGTGTCGATAGGCATTTCAGATATAGGTGTCGATAGGCATTTCAGATATAGGTGTCGATAGGCATTTCAGATATAGGTGGTCGACAGGCATTTCAGATATAGGTGCCGATAGGCATTTCAGATATAGTTGCCGATTGGCATTTTAAAAATAGGTGCCGATAGGCATTTCAGATATAGAAGCCGATAGGCATTTCAAATATAGGTGCCGATAGGCATTCCAGATATGGTTGCCGATAGGCATTTCAAATATAGGTGCTGAAGGCATTTCAGATGTAGTTTCCGATAGGCATTTCAAAAATAGGTGTCGATAATCATTTCAGATATAGGTGTCGATAGGCATTTCAGATATAGGTGTCGATAGGCATTTCAGATATAGGTGTCGATAGGCATTTCAGATATAGGTGTCGATAGGCATTTCAGATATAGGTGTCGATAGGCATTTCAGATATAGGTGTCGATAGGCATTTCAGATATAGGTGTCGATAGGCATTTCAGATATAGGTGTCGATAGGCATTTCAGATATAGGTGTCGATAGGCATTTCAGATATAGGTGTCGATAGGCATTTCAGATATAGGTGTCGATAGGCATTTCAGATATAAGTGTCGATAGGCATTTCAGATATAGGTGTCGATAGGCATTTCAGATATAGGTGTCGATAGGCATTTCAGATATAGGTGTCGATAGGCATTTCAGATATAGGTGTCGATAGGCATTTCAGATATAGGTGTCGATAGGCATTTCAGATATAGGTGTCGATAGGCATTTCAGATATAGGTGTGATAGGCATTTCAGATATAGGTGTCGATAGGCATTTCAGATATAGGTGTCGATAGGTATTTCAGATATAGGTGGTCGACAGGCATTTCAGATATAGGTGCCGATAGGCATTTCAGATATAGTTGCCGATTGGCATTTTAAAAATAGGTGTCGATAGGCATTTCAGATATAGAAGCCGATAGGCATTTCAAATATAGGTGCCGATAGGCATTCCAGATATGGTTGCCGATAGGCATTTCAAATATAGGTGCTGATAGGCATTTCAGATGTAGTTTCCGATAGGCATTTCAAAAATAGGTGTCGATAGGCATTTCAGATATAGGTGTCGATAGGCATTTCAGATATAGGTGTCGATAGGCATTTCAGATATAAGTGTCGATAGGCATTTCAGATATAGGTGCCGATAGGCATTTCAGATATAGTTGCCGATTGGCATTTTAAAAATAGGTGCCGATAGGCATTTCAGATATAGAAGCCGATAGGCATTTCAAATATAGGTGCCGATAGGCATTCCAGATATGGTTGCCGATAGGCATTTCAAATATAGGTGCTGATAGGCATTTCAGATGTAGTTTCCGATAGGCATTTCAAAAATAGGTGTCGATAGGCATTTCAGATATAGGTGTCGATAGGCATTTCAGATATAGGTGTCGATAGGCATTTCAGATATAGGTGTCGATAGGCATTTCAGATATAGGTGTCGATAGGCATTTCAGATATAGGTGTCGATAGGCATTTCAGATATAGGTGTCGATAGGCATTTCAGATATAGGTGTCGATAGGCATTTCAGATATAAGTGTCGATAGGCATTTCAGATATAGGTGCCGATAGGCATTTCAGATATAGTTGCCGATTGGCATTTTAAAAATAGGTGCCGATAGGCATTTCAGATATAGAAGCCGATAGGCATTTCAAATATAGGTGCCGATAGGCATTCCAGATATGGTTGCCGATAGGCATTTCAAATATAGGTGCTGATAGGCATTTCAGATGTAGTTTCCGATAGGCATTTCAAAAATAAGTGTCGATAGGCATTTCAGATATAGGTGTCGATAGGCATTTCAGATATAGGTGTCGATAGGCATTTCAGATATAGGTGTCGATAGGCATTTCAGATATAGGTGTCGATAGGCATTTCAGATATAGGTGTCGATAGGCATTTCAGATATAGATGTCGATAGGCATTTCAGATATAGGTATCGATAGGCATTTCAGATATAGGTGTCGATAGGCATTTCAGATATAGGTGCCGATAGGCATTTCAGATATAGTTGCCGATTGGCATTTTAAAAATAGGTGCCGATAGGCATTTCAGATATAGAAGCCGATAGGCATTTCAAATATAGGTGCCGATAGGCATTCCAGATATGGTTGCCGATAGGCATTTCAAATATAGGTGCTGATAGGCATTTCAGATGTAGTTTCCGATAGGCATTTCAAAAATAAGTGTCGATAGGCATTTCAGATATAGGTGTCGATAGGCATTTCAGATATAGGTGTCGATAGGCATTTCAGATATAGGTGTCGATAGGCATTTCAGATATAGGTGCCGATAGGCATTTCAGATATAGTTGCTGATTGGCATTTTAAAAATAGATGCCGATAGGCATTTCAGATATAGAAGCCGATAGGCATTTCAAATATAGGTGCCGATAGGCATTCCAGATATGGTTGCCGATAGGCATTTCAAATATAGGTGCTGATAGGCATTTCAGATGTAGTTTCCGATAGGCATTTCAAAAATAGGTGTCGATAGGCATTTCAGATATAGGTGTCGATAGGCATTTCAGATATAGGTGTCGATAGGCATTTCAGATATAGGTGTCGATAGGCATTTCAGATATAGGTGTCGATAGGCATTTCAGATATAGGTGTCGATAGGCATTTCAGATATAGGTGTCGATAGGCATTTCAGATATAGGTGCCGATAGGCATTTCAGATATAGTTGCCGATCGGCATTTTAAAAATAGGTGCCGATAGGCATTTCAGATATAGAAGCCGATAGGCATTTCAAATATAGGTGCCGATAGGCATTCCAGATATGGTTGCCGATAGGCATTTCAAATATAGGTGCAGATAGGCATTTCAGATGTAGTTTCCGATAGGCATTTAAAAAATAGGTGTCGATAGGCATTTCAGATATAGGTGTCGATAGGCATTTCAGATATAGGTGTCGATAGGCATTTCAGATATAGGTGTCGATAGGCATTTCAGATATAGGTGTCGATAGGCATTTCAGATATAGGTGTCGATAGGCATTTCAGATATAGGTGTCGATAGGCATTTCAGATATAGGTGCCGATAGGCATTTCAGATATAGTTGCCGATTGGCATTTTAAAAATAGGTGCCGATAGGCATTTCAGATATAGAAGCCGATAGGCATTTCAAATATAGGTGCCGATAGGCATTCCAGATATGGTTGCCGATAGGCATTTCAAATATAGGTGCTGATAGGCATTTCAGATGTAGTTTCCGATAGGCATTTCAAAAATAGGTGTCGATAGGCATTTCAGATATAGGTGTCGATAGGCATTTCAGATATAGGTGTCGATAGGCATTTCAGATATAGGTGTCGATAGGCATTTCAGATATAGGTGTCGATAGGCATTTCAGATATAGGTGTCGATAGGCATTTCAGATATAGGTGTCGATAGGCATTTCAGATATAGGTGTCGATAGGCATTTCAGATATAGGTGTCGATAGGTATTTCAGATATAGGTGCCGATAGGCATTTCAGATATAGTTGCCGATTGGCATTTTAAAAATAGGTGCCGATAGGCATTTCAGATATAGAAGCCGATAGGCATTTCAAATATAGGTGCCGATAGGCATTCCAGATATGGTTGCCGTTAGGCATTTCAAATATAGGTGCTGATAGGCATTTCAGATGTAGTTTCCGATAGGCATTTCAAAAATAGGTGTCGATAGGCATTTCAGATATAGGTGTCGATAGCCATTTTAGATATAGGTGTCGATAGGCATTTCAGATATAGGTGTCGATAGGCATTTCAGATATAGGTGTCGATAGGCATTTCAGATATAGGTGTCGATAGGCTTTTCAGATATAGGTGTCGATAGGCATTTCAGATATAGGTGTCGATAGGCATTTCAGATATAGGTGCCGTTAGGCATTTCAGATATAGTTGCCGATTGGCATTTTAAAAATAGGTGCCGATAGGCATTTCAGATATAGAAGCCGATAGGCATTTCAAATATAGGTGCCGATAGGCATTCCAGATATGGTTGCCGATAGGCATTTCAAATATAGGTGCTGATAGGCATTTCAGATGTAGTTTCCGATAGGCATTTCAAAAATAGGTGTCGATAGGCATTTCAGATATAGGTGTCATTAGGCATTTCAGATATAGGTGTCGATAGGCATTTCAGATATAGGTGTCGATAGGCATTTCAGATATAGGTGTCGATAGGCATTTCAGATATAGGTGTCGATAGGCATTTCAGATATAGGTGTCGATAGGCATTTCAGATATAGGTGTCGATAGGCATTTCAGATATAGGTGCCGATAGGCATTTCATATATAGTTGCCGATTGGCAATTTAAAAATAGGTGCCGATAGGCATTTCAGATATAGAAGCCGATAGGCATTTCAAATATAGGTGCCGATAGGCATTCCAGATATGGTTGCCGATAGGCATTTCAAATATAGGTGCTGATAGGCATTTCAGATGTAGTTTCCGATAGGCATTTCAAAAATAGGTGTCGATAGGCATTTCAGATATAGGTGTCGATAGGCATTTCAGATATAGGTGTCGATAGGCATTTCAGATATAGGTGTCGATAGGCATTTCAGATATAGGTGCCGATAGGCATTTCAGATATAGTTGCCGATTGGCATTTTAAAAATAAGTGCCGATAGGCATTTCAGATATAGAAGCCGATAGGCATTTCAAATATAGGTGCCGATAGGCATTCCAGACATGGTTGCCGATAGGCATTTTAAATATAGGTGCTGATAGGTATTTCAGATGTAGTTTCCGATAGGCATTTCAAAAATAGGTGTCGATAGGCATTTCAGATATAGGTGTCGATAGGCATTTCAGATATAGGTGTCGATAGGCATTTCAGATATAGGTGTCGATAGGCATTTCAGATATAGGTGTCGATAGGCATTTCAGATATAGGTGTCGATAGGCATTTCAGATATAGGTGTCGATAGGCATTTCAGATATAGGTGTCGATAGGCATTTCAGATATAGGTGTCGATAGGCATTTCAGATATAGGTGCCGATAGGCATTTCAGATATAGTTGCCGATTGGCATTTTAAAAATAGGTGCCGATAGGCATTTCAGATATAGAAGCCGATAGGCATTTCAAATATAGGTGCCGATGGGCATTCCAGATATGGTTGCCGATAGGCATTTCAATATAGGTGCTGATAGGCATTTCAGATGTAGTTTCCGATAGGCATTTCAAAAATAGGTGTCGATAGGCATTTCAGATATAGGTGTCGATAGGCATTTCAGATATATGTGTCGATAGGCATTTCAGATATAGGTGTCGATAGGCATTTCAGATATAGGTGTCGATAGGCATTTCAGATATAGGTGTCGATAGGCATTTCAGATATAGGTGTCGATAGGCATTTCAGATATAGGTGTCGATAGGCATTTCAGATATAGGTGCCGATAGGCATTTCAGATATAGTTGCCGATTGGCATTTTAAAAATAGGTGCCGATAGGCATTTCAGATATAGAAGCCGATAGGCATTTCAAATATAGGTGCCGATAGGCATTCCAGATATGGTTGCTGATTAGGCATT
>JAVRKA010001158.1:0-23686 GCA_034508555.1 Venustoraphidia nigricollis | reverse complement strand
ATCGGAAACTACATCTGAAATGCCTATCAGCACCTATATTTGAAATGCCTATCGGCAACCATATCTGGAATGCCTGTCGGCACCTATATTTGAAATGCCTATCGGCTTCTATATCTGAAATGCCTATCGGCACCTATTTTTAAAATGCCAATCGGCAACTATATCTGAAATGCCTATCGGCACCTATCTCTGAAATGCCTATCGACACCTATATCTGAAATGCCTATCGACACTTATATCTGAAATGCCTATCGACACATATATCTGAAATGCCTATGGACACCTATATCTGAAATGCCTATCGACACCTATATCTGAAATGCCTATCGACACCTATATCTGAAATGCCTATCGACACCTATATCTGAAATGCCTATCGACACCTATTTTTGAAATGCCTATCGGAAACTACATCTGAAATGCCTATCAGCACCTATATTTGAAATGCCTATCGGCAACCATATCTGGAATGCCTATCGGCACCTATATTTGAAATGCCTATCGACTTCTATATCTGAAATGCCTATCGGCACCTATTTTTAAAATGCCAATCGGCAACTATATCTGAAATGCCTATCGGCACCTATATCTGAAATGCCTATCGACACCTATATCTGAAATGCCTATCGACACCTATATCTAAAATGCCTATCGACACCTATATCTGAAATGCCTATCGACACCTATATCTGAAATGCCTATCGACACCTATATCTGAAATGCCTATCGACACCTATTTTTGAAATGCCTATCGGAAACTACATCTGAAATGACTATCAGCACCTATATTTGAAATGCCTATCGGCAACCATATCTGGAATGCCTATCGGCGCCTATATTTGAAATGCCTATCGGCTTCTATATCTGAAATGCCTATCGGCACCTGTTTTTAAAATGCCAATCGGCAATTATATCTGAAATGCCTATCGGCACCTATATCTGAAATGCCTATCGACACCTATATCTGAAATGCCTATCGACACCTATATCTAAAATGCCTATCGACACCTATATCTGAAATGCCTATCGACACCTATATCTGAAATGCCTATCGACACCTATATCTGAAATGCCTATCGACACCTATATCTGAAATGCCTATCGACACCTATATCTGAAATGCCTATCGACACCTATATCTGAAATGCCTATCGACACCTATTTTTGAAATGCCTATCGGAAACTACATTTGAAATGCCTATCAGCACCTATATTTGAAATGCCTATCGGCAACCATATCTGGAATGCCTATCGGCACCTATATTTGAAATGCCTATCGGCTTCTATATCTGAAATGCCTATCGCCACCTATTTTTAAAATGCCAATCGGCTACTATATCTGAAATGCCTATCGGCACCTATATCTGAAATGCCCATCGACACCTATATCTGAAATGCCTATCGACACCTATATCTGAAATGCCTATCGACACCTATATCTGAAACGCCTATCGACACCTATATCTGAAATGCCTATCGACACCTATATCTGAAATGCCTATCGACACCTATATCTGAAATGCCTATCGACACCTATATCTGAAATGCCTATCGACACCTATATCTGAAATGCCTATCGACACCTATTTTTGAAATGCCTATCGGAAACTACATCTGAAATGCCTATCAGCACCTATATTTGAAATGCCTATCGGCAACCATATCTGGAATGCCTATCGGCACCTATATTTGAAATGCCTATCGGCTTCTATATCTGAAATGCCTATCGGCACCTATTTTTAAAATGCCAATCGGCAACTATATCTGAAATGCCTATCGGCACCTATATCTGAAATGCCTATCGACACCTATATCTGAAATGCCTATCGACACCTATATCTGAAATGCCTATCGACACCTATATCTGAAATGCCTATCGACACCTATATCTGAAATGCCTATCGACACCTATATCTGAAATGCCTATCGACACCTATATCTGAAATGCCTATCGACACCTATTTTTGAAATGCCTATCGGAAACTACATCTGAAATGCCTATCAGCACCTATATTTGAAATGCCTATCGGCAAACATATCTGGAATGCCTATCGGCACCTATATTTGAAATGCCTATCGGCTTCTATATCTGAAATGCCTATCGGCACCTATTTTTAAAATGCCAATCGGCAACTATATCAGAAATGCCTATTGGCACCTATATCTTAAATGCCTATCGACACCTATATCTGAAATGCCTATCGACACCTATATCTGAAATGCCTATCGATACCTATATCTGAAATGCCTATCGACACCTATATCTTAAATGCCTATCGACACCTATATCTGAAATGCCTATCGACACCTATATCTGAAATGCCTATCGAAACCTATATCTGAAATGCCTATCGACACCTATTTTTGAAATGCCTATCGGAAATTACATCTGAAATGCCTATCAGCACCTATATTTGAAATGCCTATCGGCAACCATATCTGGAATGCCTATCGGCACCTATATTTGAAATGCCTATCGGCTTCTATATCTGAAATGCCTATCGGCACCTATTTTTAAAATGCCAATCGGCAACTATATCTGAAATGCCTATCGGCACCTATATCTGAAATGCCTATCGACACCTATATCTGAAATGCCTATCGACACCTATATCTGAAATGCCTATCGACACCTATATCTGAAATGCCTATCGACACCTATATCTGAAATGCCTATCGACACCTATATCTGAAATGCCTATCGACACATATATCTGAAATGCCTATCGACACCTATATCTGAAATGCCTATCGACACCTATTTTTGAAATGCCTATCGGAAACTACATCTGAAATGCCTATCAGCACCTATATTTGAAATGCCTATCGGCAACCATATCTGGAATGCCTGTCGGCACCTATATTTGAAATGCCTATCGGCTTCTATATCTGAAATGCCTATCGGCACCTATTTTTAAAATGCCAATCGGCAACTATATCTGAAATGCCTATCGGCACCTATCTCTGAAATGCCTATCGACACCTATATCTGAAATGCCTATCGACACTTATATCTGAAATGCCTATCGACACCTATATCTGAAATGCCTATGGACACCTATATCTGAAATGCCTATCGACACCTATATCTGAAATGCCTATCGACACCTATATCTGAAATGCCTATCGACACCTATATCTGAAATGCCTATCGACACCTATTTTTGAAATGCCTATCGGAAACTACATCTGAAATGCCTATCAGCACCTATATTTGAAATGCCTATCGGCAACCATATCTGGAATGCCTATCGGCACCTATATTTGAAATGCCTATCGACTTCTATATCTGAAATGCCTATCGGCACCTATTTTTAAAATGCCAATCGGCAACTATATCTGAAATGCCTATCGGCACCTATATCTGAAATGCCTATCGACACCTATATCTGAAATGCCTATCGACACCTATATCTAAAATGCCTATCGACACCTATATCTGAAATGCCTATCGACACCTATATCTGAAATGCCTATCGACACCTATATCTGAAATGCCTATCGACACCTATTTTTGAAATGCCTATCGGAAACTACATCTGAAATGACTATCAGCACCTATATTTAAAATGCCTATCGGCAACCATATCTGGAATGCCTATCGGCGCCTATATTTGAAATGCCTATCGGCTTCTATATCTGAAATGCCTATCGGCACCTGTTTTTAAAATGCCAATCGGCAACTATATCTGAAATGCCTATCGGCACCTATATCTGAAATGCCTATCGACACCTATATCTGAAATGCCTATCGACACCTATATCTAAAATGCCTATCGACACCTATATCTGAAATGCCTATCGACACCTATATCTGAAATGCCTATCGACACCTATATCTGAAATGCCTATCGACACCTATATCTGAAATGCCTATCGACACCTATATCTGAAATGCCTATCGACACCTATATCTGAAATGCCTATCGACACCTATTTTTGAAATGCCTATCGGAAACTACATTTGAAATGCCTATCAGCACCTATATTTGAACTGCCTATCGGCAACCATATCTGGAATGCCTATCGGCACCTATATTTGAAATGCCTATCGGCTTCTATATCTGAAATGCCTATCGCCACCTATTTTTAAAATGCCAATCGGCAACTATATCTGAAATGCCTATCGGCACCTATATCTGAAATGCCTATCGACACCTATATCTGAAATGCCTATCGACACCTATAACTGAAATGCCTATCGACACCTATATCTGAAATGCCTATCGACACCTATATCTGAAATGCCTATCGACACCTATATCTGAAATGCCTATCGACACCTATATCTGAAATGCCTATCGACACCTATATCTGAAATGCCTATCGACACCTATATCTGAAATGCCTATCGACACCTATTTTTGAAATGCCTATCGGAAACTACATCTGAAATGCCTATCAGCACCTATATTTGAAATGCCTATCGGCTTCTATATCTGAAATGCCTATCGGCACCTATTTTTAAAATGCCAATCGGCAACTATATCTGAAATGCCTATCGGCACCTATATCTGAAATGCCTATCGACACCTATATCTGAAATGCCTAACGACACCTATATCTGAAATGCCTATCGACACCTATATCTGAAATGCCTATCGACACCTATAACTGAAATGCCTATCGACACCTATATCTGAAATGCCTATCGACACCTATATCTGAAATGCCTATCGACACCTATATCTGAAATGCCTATCGACACCTATATCTGAAATGCCTATCGACACCTTATTTTTGAAATGCCTATCGGAAACTACATCTGAAATGCCTATCAGCACCTATATTTGAAATGCCTATCGGCAACCATATCTGGAATGCCTATCGGCACCTATATTTGAAATGCCTATCGGCTTCTATATCTGAAATGCCTATCGGCACCTATTTTTAAAATGCCAATCGGCAACTATATCTGAAATGCCTATCGGCACCTATATCTGAAATGCCTATCGACACCTATATCTGAAATGCCTATCGACACCTATATCTGAAATGCCTATCGACACCTATATCTGAAATGCCTATCGACACCTATATCTGAAATGCCTATCGACACCTATATCTTAAATGCCTATCGACACCTATATCTGAAATGCCTATCGACACCTATTTTTGAAATGCCTATCGGAAACTACATCTGAAATGCCTATCAGCACCTATATTTGAAATGCCTATCGGCAACCATATCTGGAATGCCTATCGGCACCTATATTTGAAATGCCTATCGGCTTCTATATCTGAAATGCCTATCGGCACCTATTTTTAAAATGCCAATCGGCAACTATATCAGAAATGCCTATTGGCACCTATATCTGAAATGCCTATCGACACCTATATCTGAAATGCCTATCGACACCTATATCTGAAATGCCTATCGACACCTATATCTGAAATGCCTATCGACACCTATATCTGAAATGCCTATCGACACCTATATCTGAAATGCCTATCGACACCTATATCTGAAATGCCTATCGAAACCTATATCTGAAATGCCTATCGACACCTATTTTTGAAATGCCTATCGGAAATTACATCTGAAATGCCTATCAGCACCTATATTTGAAATGTCTATCGGCAACCATATCTGGAATGCCTATCGGCACCTATATTTGATATGCCTATCGGCTTCTATATCTGAAATGCCTTTCGGCACCTATTTTTAAAATGCCAATCGGCAACTATATCTGAAATGCCTATCGGCACCTATATCTGAAATGCCTATCGACACCTATATCTGAAATGCCTATCGACACCTATATCTAAAATGCCTATCGACAAATATATCTGAAATGCCTATCGACACCTATATCTGAAATGCCTATCGACACCTATATCTGAAATGCCTATCGACACCTATATCTGAAATGCCTATCGACACCTATATCTGAAATGCCTATCGACACCTATTTTAGAAATGCCTATCGGAAACTACATCTGAAATGCCTATCAGCACCTATATTTTAAATGCCTATCGGCAACCATATCTGGAATGCCTATCGGCACCTATATTTGAAATGCCTATCGGCTTCTATATCTGAAATGCCTATCGGCACCTATTTTTAAAATGCCAATCGGCAACTATATCTGAAATGCCTATCGGCACCTATATCTGAAATGCCTATCGACACCTATATCTAAAATGCCTATCGACACCTATATTTGAAATGCCTATCGACACCTATATCTGAAATGCCTATCGACACCTATATCTGAAATGCCTATCGACACCTATATCTGAAATGCCTATCGACACCTATATCTGAAATGCCTATCGACACCTATATCTGAAATGCCTATCGACACCTATTTTTGAAATGCCTATCGGAAACTACATCTGAAATGCCTATCAGCACCTATATTTGAAATGCCTATCGGCAACCATATCTGGAATGCCTATCGGCACCTATATTTGAAATGCCTATCGGCTTCTATATCTGAAATGCCTATCGGCACCTATTTTTAAAATGCCAATCGGCAACTATATCTGAAATGCCTATCGGCACCTATATCTGAAATGCCTATTGACACCTATATCTGAAATGCCTATCGACACCTATATCTGAAATGCCTATCGACACCTATATCTGAAATGCCTATCGACACCTATATCTGAAATGCCTATCGACACCTATATCTGAAATGCCTATCGACACCTATATCTTAAATGCCTATCGACACCTATATCTGAAATGCCTATCGACACCTATTTTTGAAATGCCTATCGGAAACTACATCTGAAATGCCTATCAGCACCTATATTTGAAATGCCTATCGGCAACCATATCTGGAATGCCTATCGGCACCTATATTTGAAATGCCTATCGGCTTCTATATCTGAAATGCCTATCGGCATCTATTTTTAAAATGCCAATCGGCAACTATATCTGAAATGCCTATCGGCACCTATATCTGAAATGCCTATCGACACCTATATCTGAAATAACTATCGACACCTATATCTGAAATGCCTATCGAATCCTATATCTGAAATGCCTATCGACACCTATATCTGAAATGCCTATCGACACCTATATCTGAAATGCCTATCGACACCTATTTTTGAAATGCCTATCGGAAACTACATCTGAAATGCCTATCAGCACCTATATTTGAAATGCCTATCGGCAACCATATCTGGAATGCCTATCGGCACCTATATTTGAAATGCCTATCGACTTCTATGTCTGAAATGCCTATCGGCACCTATTTTTAAAATGCCAATCGGCAACTATATCTGAAATGCCTATCGGCACCTATATCTGAAATGCCTATCGACACCTATATCTGAAATGCCTATCGACACCTATATCTGAAATGCCTATCGACACCTATATCTGAAATGCCTATCGACACCTATATCTGAAATGCCTATCGACACCTATATCTGAAATGCCTATCGACACCTATATCTGAAATGCCTATCGACACCTATATCTGAAATGCCTATCGACACCTATTTTTGAAATGCCTATCGGAAACTACATCTGAAATGCCTATCAGCACCTATATTTGAAATGCCTATCGGCAACCATATCTGGAATGCCTATCGGCACCTATATTTGAAATGCCTATCGGCTTCTATATCTGAAATGCCTATCGGCACCTATTTTTAAAATGCCAATCGGCAACTATATCTGAAATGCCTATCGGCTCCTATATCTGAAATGCCTATCGACACCTATATCTGAAATGCCTATCGACACCTATATCTGAAATGCCTATCGACACCTATATCTGAAATGCCTATCGACACCTATATCTGAAATGCCTATCGACACCTATATCTTAAATGCCTATCGACACCTATATCTTAAATGCCTATCGACACCTATATCTGAAATGCCTATCGACACCTATTTTTGAAATGCCTATCGGAAACTACATCTGAAATGCCTATCAGCACCTATATTTGAAATGCCTATCGGCAACCATATCTGGAATGCCTATCGGCACCTATATTTGAAATGCCTATCGGCTTCTATATCTGAAATGCCTATCGGCACCTATTTTTAAAATGCCAATCGGCAACTATATCAGAAATGCCTATTGGCACCTATATCTGAAATGCCTATCGACACCTATATCTGAAATGCCTATCGACACCTATATCTGAAATGCCTATCGACACCTATATCTGAAATGCCTATCGACACCTATATCTGAAATGCCTATCGACACCTATATCTGAAATGCCTATCGACACCTATATCTGAAATGCCTATCGAAACCTATATCTGAAATGCCTATCGACACCTATTTTTGAAATGCCTATCGGAAATTACATCTGAAATGCCTATCAGCACCTATATTTGAAATGTCTATCGGCAACCATATCTGGAATGCCTATCGGCACCTATATTTGATATGCCTATCGGCTTCTATATCTGAAATGCCTTTCGGCACCTATTTTTAAAATGCCAATCGGCAACTATATCTGAAATGCCTATCGGCACCTATATCTGAAATGCCTATCGACACCTATATCTGAAATGCCTATCGACACCTATATCTAAAATGCCTATCGACAAATATATCTGAAATGCCTATCGACACCTATATCTGAAATGCCTATCGACACCTATATCTGAAATGCCTATCGACACATATATCTGAAATGCCTATCGACACCTATATCTGAAATGCCTATCGACACCTATTTTAGAAATGCCTATCCGAAACTACATCTGAAATGCCTATCAGCACCTATATTTTAAATGCCTATCGGCAACCATATCTGGAATGCCTATCGGCACCTATATTTGAAATGCCTATCGGCTTCTATATCTGAAATGCCTATCGGCACCTATTTTTAAAATGCCAATCGGCAACTATATCTGAAATGCCTATCGGCACCTATATCTGAAATGCCTATCGACACCTATATCTAAAATGCCTATCGACACCTATATTTGAAATGCCTATCGACACCTATATCTGAAATGCCTATCGACACCTATATCTGAAATGCCTATCGACACCTATATCTGAAATGCCTATCGACACCTATATCTGAAATGCCTATCGACACCTATATCTGAAATGCCTATCGACACCTATTTTTGAAATGCCTATCGGAAACTACATCTGAAATGCCTATCAGCACCTATAATTGAAATGCCTATCGGCAACCATATCTGGAATGCCTATCGGCACCTATATTTGAAATGCCTATCGGCTTCTATATCTGAAATGCCTATCGGCACCTATTTTTAAAATGCCAATCGGCAACTATATCTGAAATGCCTATCGGCACCTATATCTGAAATGCCTATTGACACCTATATCTGAAATGCCTATCGACACCTATATCTGAAATGCCTATCGACACCTATATCTGAAATGCCTAACGACACCTATATCTGAAATGCCTATCGACAGCTATATCTGAAATGCCTATCGACACCTATATCTTAAATGCCTATCGACACCTATATCTGAAATGCCTATCGACACCTATTTTTGAAATGCCTATCGGAAACTACATCTGAAATGCCTATCAGCACCTATATTTGAAATGCCTATCGGCAACCATATCTGGAATGCCTATCGGCACCTATATTTGAAATGCCTATCGGCTTCTATATCTGAAATGCCTATCGGCATCTATTTTTAAAATGCCAATTGGCAACTATATCTGAAATGCCTATCGGCACCTATATCTGAAATGCCTATCGACACCTATATCTGAAATAACTATCGACACCTATATCTGAAATGCCTATCGAATCCTATATCTGAAATGCCTATCGACACCTATATCTGAAATGCCTATCGACACCTATATCTGAAATGCCTATCGACACCTATTTTTGAAATGCCTATCGGAAACTACATCTGAAATGCCTATCAGCACCTATATTTGAAATGCCTATCGGCAACCATATCTGGAATGCCTATCGGCACCTATATTTGAAATGCCTATCGACTTCTATGTCTGAAATGCCTATCGGCACCTATTTTTAAAATGCCAATCGGCAACTATATCTGAAATGCCTATCGGCACCTATATCTGAAATGCCTATCGACACCTATATCTGAAATGCCTATCGACACCTATATCTGAAATGCCTATCGACACCTATATCTGAAATGCCTATCGACACCTATATCTGAAATGCCTATCGACACCTATATCTGAAATGCCTATCGACACCTATATCTGAAATGCCTATCGACACCTATATCTGAAATGCCTATCGACACCTATTTTTGAAATGCCTATCGGAAACTACATCTGAAATGCCTATCAGCACCTATATTTGAAATGCCTATCGGCAACCATATCTGGAATGCCTATCGGCACCTATATTTGAAATGCCTATCGGCTTCTATATCTGAAATGCCTATCGGCACCTATTTTTAAAATGCCAATCGGCAACTATATCTGAAATGCCTATCGGCTCCTATATCTGAAATGCCTATCGACACCTATATCTGAAATGCCTATCGACACCTATATCTGAAATGCCTATCGACACCTATATCTGAAATGCCTATCGACACCTATATCTGAAATGCCTATCGACACCTATATCTGAAATGCCTATCGACACCTATATATGAAATGCCTATCGACATCTATATCTGAAATGCCTATCGACACCTATTTTTGAAATGCCTATCGGAAACTACATCTGAAATGCCTATCAGCACCTATATTTGAAATGCCTATCGGCAACCATATCTGGAATGCCTATCGGCACCTATATTTGAAATGCCTATCGGCTTCTATATCTGAAATGCCTATCGGCACCTATTTTTAAAATGCCAATCGGCAACTATATCTGAAATGCCTATCGGCACCTATATCTGAAATGCCTATCGACACCTATATCTGAAATGCCTATCGACACCTATATCTGAAATGCCTATCGACACCTATATCTGAAATGCCTATCGACACCTATATCTGAAATGCCTATCGACACCTATATCTGAAATGTCTATCGACACATATATCTGGAATGCCTATCGGCACCTATATTTGAAATGCCTATCGGCTTCTATATCTGAAATGCCTATCGGTACCTATTTTTAAAATGCCAATCGGCAACTATATCTGAAATGCCTATCGGCACCTATATCTGAAATGCCTATCGACACCTATATCTGAAATGCCTATCGACACCTATATCTGAAATGCCTATCGACACCTATATCTGAAATGCCTATCGACACCTATATCTGAAATGCCTATCGACACCTATATCTAAAATGCCTATCGACACCTATATCTGAAATGCCTATCGACACCTATATCTGAAATGCCTATCGACACCTATATCTGAAATGCCTATCGACACCTATATCTGAAATGCCTATCGACACCTATATCTGAAATGCCTATCGACACCTATATCTGAAATGCTTATCGACACCTATTTTTGAAATGCCTATCGGAAACTACATCTGAAATGCCTATCAGCACCTATATTTGAAATGCCTATCGGCAACCATATCTGGAATGCCTATCGGCACCTATATTTGAAATGCCTATCGGCTTCTATATCTGAAATGCCTATCGGCACCTATTTTTAAAATGCCAATCGGCAACTATATCTGAAATGCCTATCGGCACCTATATCTGAAATGCCTATCGACACCTATATCTGAAATGCCTATCGACACCTATATCTGAAATGCCTATCGACACCTATATCTGAAATGCCTATCGACACCTATATCTGAAATGCCTATCGACACCTATATCTGAAATGCCTATCGACACCTATATCTGAAATGCCTATCGACACCTATATCTGAAATGCCTATCGACACCTATATCTGAAATGCCTATCGACACCTATTTTTGAAATGCCTATCGGAAACTACATCTGAAATGCCTATCAGCACCTATATTTGAAATGCCTATCGGCTTCTATATCTGAAATGCCTATCGGCACCTATTTTTAAAATGCCAATCGGCAACTATATCTGAAATGCCTATCGGCACCTATATCTGAAATGCCTATCGACACCTATATCTGAAATGCCTATCGACACCTATATCTGAAATGCCTATCGACACCTATTTTTGAAATGCCTATCGGAAACTACATCTGAAATGCCTATCAGCACCTATATTTGAAATGCCTATCGGCAACCATATCTGGAATGCCTATCGGCACCTATATTTGAAATGCCTATCGGCTTCTATATCTGAAATGCCTATCGGCACCTATTTTTAAAATGCCAATCGGCAACTATATCTGAAATGCCTATCGGCATAGATCAAATAATTACAAAGATCAACAAGCTTATGGAGCTATCCATACCCAGTAAATGTATTCACCACTGGGGGTTCACCCTTTGGTGAATACCTGAACTAAGCTGTTGAATCGCGACCAACCCATTGACTTAGAAAATTTTCAAGTGGTTTTAAGTGTACTATAGCGACACTCTCATTCCTACACGATAACTAAATTGTTATTACTCCATAGTTTTTAAACCACGATGACAATTTAATAACCGGATGTCACATCCGTAGACTACTAGAAATAAAACAATTTGTGTTAAAAACAGCCTTCAAAATAATTTTTTTCAGATTGTAATACCTATATACGATATATGTATATGTAACAAATTTTTATAGTGAAATCATTTGACATTGATTTAAACATTTTGAAAAAAAAATTCTTTCACTTTTTTTAAAATGCGTTCATATTTTTAATAAAAATTTTGAAAATTGATCATAAATATTAACATAAAGTCGTAATAAATTAGCACAAATTAATAAGAGAAAAGTATGTAAAAATATAAATTTACATTAACAAAATGAAACACTGACAGTTTTAAATAAAATATTATAATTATTGTTTATTGCCTATTGGTAATAACAAAAGTTTAAAGTCTTTCCCAATCATCTGCTTTTTAAAATTATATATTAAATGCTTGCCTTACACTTATTTACAAAAATAATGCTTTAGCCAAATATAGAAATAAATTTGTATATCTACATTCTATAAACATTATTTTTGAAATATAATTCAAGCATACAGGAAATATTTTAGCGTCTTTTCTGATGACATGTATTTCTATGTCGCAACAATCGACCACTGCCAGTTTTTCTTTCCGAATTAAATAATTTCTTTTTCCAGACATTTTCTTATTACACGTCTTATATTACGACAATATAATAATTTTCTGACACAGTACTTTTGTTTTCCGATGTTTCTATAGCGATTGTGAACTTAAAAATCTTTTAAAGTGCAAATAGATTCCAGGGTTGACAACTTGAAAACAAAAAATTGTTTCACGAGTGGTTTCATATCACTTGTCCTTGTCGCACCCACTGTGTTTGGACTCCCTTTCTTTCAAATCGTAAAGTGACAGTTATAAAAAAATTAAATATTTGAAACATTTGATTTCTATGTTTTTCATAAATTTTTGTTTGATATATATCTTGTTTTATTTTATTTTCACATGAAATAAAAATTAAATTATTTTAAAAATAACTAAATTTGTACCTGCTGCTAACTTAACAATAAAAAAATTGTTCGTTTACGTTGTTACATAGCAATAAATGAGACAAAATTTTATCAAATACAGGAAAAATGATTTATATTTCTAAATTTGTGGTCGTTTACTTTTTCCAATTTGATTTTAATTAAATAACCTTGGTAACGCTTTTTTTTGTTTCCATATGATTGATATAGAGAAAGAACGATCAGTATTTAATTTCTAAAATATAATCAGCCATTTTGTGTAATTCGTTGAACGTAAAAATAAAATATTTTTGTTATACTGAAGTTTGGAGCAGAGACTGACTGTTATAGGCAGTGGATCATCAATTGATATAGGTGCTAATTAAAAACAAACTATGAAATTGACACAAGTGTTGCCACATTAGTGAATAACCGCTTAAACGTTTGCTATTTATTTTTCAAATTGCAGGTTATCAAAACATCGTCACCTATTATAACCTACGATCTGTTTTAAAATAAACGCATTATTTATATTGCTGCCAGTAATGTCACTGCGTAACCACATTAATGAAAAAGAATATATTTCAACTAAATAGTCATGGAGACGATTATTTTCATTTGAATTTTTAAAAATTAAATACTATAAAGAAATAGTGCTCAATTCTTCAAAAAAAATTGTACCAGCCAAATTATTCCTTATGTAGACGTATTATCACTATGGAATTGAGCGTTCTGTGGTTATCAGAGTCAACTGTTCTGTAAAATTACCACAATAACCTAACCATTACGCCTAATACATATATTAATAGATGACCTACTGTCTAAAACAACCAATCTCTACTCCAAACTTCAGTATAACAAAAATATTTAATTTTTACGTTCAACGGATAACACAAAATGGCTGATAATAATTTAGAAATTAAATACTGGTACTTTTTTCTCTATATCAATCATATGGAAACATAAAAAGCGTTACCAGGGTTATTCAATTAAAATCAAATTTGAAAAAGTAAACAAATATTTATTAATTTCGAAATCTATAATTTTTTCTGGAATTTGGTAAAATTTCGTCGTATTTATTGCTGTGTAACCATGTAAACGAAAAATATTGTTCTAATGTTAAAATAAATAGAAAAATATTAGAAATACAAATAAATTTTATGAAAGCTAAAATAACACAACTGAAGAAAAGATTGAATTATTCAAAATGTGGTTTAATAAAAATGGATTTAAACGGTGAAAAAAATATGACCAATGTCCAAATATAATGATAATCACATTACACCTCTCACTGTTATGTCAAAGTATTTAACAAAAAATTTCATTTCTTCATAACTGTTCAATGAAAAGGGAAAAGTCCTTTTTAAATTATGTATTTTTTATATTATCCAGTAATAGTAATAACACTAATAACGCAATGAATTGTTCGCTGAAGTGACGCAAAAAAGATCTTCTTTTTACTGTGAAGTTTCGTAATATATAATTCAATATTTTGAAATAAAACTATATTTTTAAAAATACAATGATACGAATATAATACACACGCACAAAAAGATTTATAAAAAATGTAATGTCGATTAGCTGATAACACATTTCTTCAAAATTAATATTCAACAAATCAGACAGCTACAAAATATTCATTTATAGCACATATTTTAAAATGCAGCTAAAAAATATAATACACCAATACAATTCCGTCAATTTTAACAAATTTTGCTCTCTTCAGATTTTTTACATTTTGAATATTATATGACATTTAAAGTGAATGCAGGCGTTATTCAAAGGAGGTTCAAATATATTTTTACTATGCACCAAAGCTCTGACCCAACCATGCATAGATCATATTTTGGCCGTTGATTTCAGTAGCAGCACAGGCCGAGCATTATCTTAAAAAGAGATGCATGATCGGCAAATAATGCTCGTGAGTGAAATGCACATAGTTACAATTGTGTCTTCTCTATTAATTTGACGTTGCTCGTTCGTTACTACAGACAATATTTCTCTTACTGTATATTACATACTCACTGCTATCGGCACCTATATCTGAAATGCCTATCGACACCTATATCTGAAATGCCTATCGACACCTATATCTGAAATGCCTATCGACACCTATATCTAAATTGCCTATCGACACCTATATCTGAAATGCCTATCGACACCTATATCTGAAATGCCTATCGACACCTATATCTGAAATGCCTATCGACACCTATTTTTGAAATGCCTATCGGAAACTACAAGTGAAATGCCTATCAGCACCTATATTTGAAATGCCTATCGGCAACCATATCTGGAATGCCTATCGGCACCTATATTTGAAATGCCTATCGGCTTCTATATCTGAAATGCCTATCGGCACCTATTTTTAAAATGCCAATCGGCAACTATATCAGAAATGCCTATTGGCACCTATATCTGAAATGCCTATCGACACCTATATCTGAAATGCCTATCGACACCTATATCTGAAATGCCTATCGACACCTATAACTGAAATGCCTATCGACACCTATATCTGAAATGCCTATCGACACCTATATCTGAAATGCCTATCGACACCTATATCTGAAATGCCTATCGACACCTATATCTGAAATGCCTATCGACACCTAGTTTTGAAATGCCTATCGGAAACTACATCTGAAATGCCTATCAGCACCTATATTTGAAATGCCTATCGGCAACCATATCTGGAATGCCTATCGGCACCTATATTTGAAATGCCTATCGGCTTCTATATCTGAAATGCCTATCGGCACTTATTTTTAAAATGCCAATCGGCAACTATATCTGAAATGCCTATCGGCACCTATATCTGAAATGCCTATTGACACCTATATCTGAAATGCCTATCGACACCTATATCTGAAATGCCTATCGACACCTATACTGGAATGCCTATCGACACCTATATCTGAAATGCCTATCGACGCCTATATCTGAAATGCCTATCGACACCTATATCTGAAATGCCTATCGACACCTATATCTGAAATGCCTATCGAAACCTATATCTGAAATGCCTATCGACACCTATTTTTGAAATGCCTATTGGAAATTACATCTGAAATGCCTATCAGCACCTATATTTGAAATGTCTATCGGCAACCATATCTGGAATGCCTATCGGCACCTATATTTGAAATGCCTATCGGCTTCTATATCTGAAATGCCTTTCGGCACCTATTTTTAAAATGCCAATCGGCAACTATATCTGAAATGCCTATCGGCACCTATATCTGAAATGCCTATCGACACCTATATCTGAAATGCCTATCGACACCTATATCTGAAATGCCTATCGACAAATATATCTGAAATGCCTATCGACACCTATATCTGAAATGCCTATCGACACCTATATCTGAAATGCCTATCGACACCTATATCTGAAATGCCTATCGACACCTATATCTGAAATGCCTATCGACACCTATTTTAGAAATGCCTATCGGAAACTACATCTGAAATGCCTATCAGCACCTATATTTTAAATGCCTATCGGCAACCATATCTGGAATGCCTATCGGCACCTATATTTGAAATGCCTATCGGCTTCTATATCTGAAATGCCTATCGGCACCTATTTTTAAAATGCCAATCGGCAACTATATCTGAAATGCCTATTGGCACCTATATCTGAAATGCCTATCGACACCTATATCTAAAATGCCTATCGACACCTATATCTGAAATGCCTATCGACACCTATATCTGAAATGCCTATCGACACCTATATCTGAAATGCCTATCGACACCTATATCTGAAATGCCTATCGACACCTATATCTGAAATGCCTATCGACACCTATATCTGAAATGCCTATCGACACCTATTTTTGAAATGCCTATCGGAAACTACATCTGAAATGCCTATCAGCACCTATATTTGAAATGCCTATCGGCAACCATATCTGGAATGCCTATCGGCACCTATATTTGAAATGCCTATCGGCTTCTATATCTGAAATGCCTATCGGCACCTATTTTTAAAATGCCAATCGGCAACTATATCTGAAATGCCTATCGGCACCTATATCTGAAATGCCTATTGACACCTATATCTGAAATGCCTATCGACACCTATATCTGAAATGCCTATCGACACCTATATCTGAAATGCCTATCGACACCTATATCTGAAATGCCTATCGACACCTATATCTGAAATGCCTATCGACACCTATATCTGAAATGCCTATCGACACCTATATCTGAAATGCCTATCGACACCTATTTTTGAAATGCCTATCGGAAACTACATCTGAAATGCCTATCAGCACCTATATTTGAAATGCCTATCGGCAACCATATCTGGAATGCCTATCGGCACCTATATTTGAAATGCCTATCGGCTTCTATATCTGAAATGCCTATCGGCATCTATTTTTAAAATGCCAATCGGCAACTATATCTGAAATGCCTATCGGCACCTATATCTGAAATGCCTATCGACACCTATATCTGAAATGCCTATCGACACCTATATCTGAAATGCCTATCGACACCTATATCTGAAATGCCTATCGACACCTATATCTGAAATGCCTATCGACACCTATATCTGAAATGCCTATCGACACCTATTTTTGAAATGCCTATCGGAAACTACATCTGAAATGCCTATCAGCACCTATATTTGAAATGCCTATCGGCAACCATATCTGGAATGCCTATCGGCACCTATATTTGAAATGCCTATCGACTTCTATGTCTGAAATGCCTATCGGCACCTATTTTTAAAATGCCAATCGGCAACTATATCTGAAATGCCTATCGGCACCTATATCTGAAATGCCTATCGACACCTATATCTGAAATGCCTATCGACACCTATATCTGAAATGCCTATCGACACCTATATCTGAAATGCCTATCGACACCTATATCTGAAATGCCTATCGACACCTATATCTGAAATGCCTATCGACACCTATATCTGAAATGCCTATCGACACCTATATCTGAAATGCCTATCGACACCTATTTTTGAAATGCCTATCGGAAACTACATCTGAAATGCCTATCAGCACCTATATTTGAAATGCCTATCGGCAACCATATCTGGAATGCCTGTCGGCACCTATATTTGAAATGCCTATCGGCTTCTATATCTAAAATGCCTATCGGCACCTATTTTTAAAATGCTAATCGGCAACTATATCTGAAATGCCTATCGGCACCTATATCTGAAATGCCTATCGACACCTATATCTGAAATGCCTATCGACACCTATATCTGAAATGCCTATCGACACCTATATCTGAAATGCCTATCGACACCTATATCTGGAATGCCTTTCGACACCTATATCTGAAATGCCTATCGGAAACTACATCTGAAATGCCTATCAGCACCTATATTTGAAATGCCTATCGGCAACCATATCTGGAATGCCTATCGGCACCTATATTTGAAATGCCTATCGGCTTCTATATCTGAAATGCCTATCGGCACCTATTTTTAAAATGCAAATCGGCAACTATATCTGAAATGTCTATCGGCACCTATATCTGAAATGCCTATCGACACCTATATCTGAAATGCCTATCGACACCTATATCTGAAATGCCTATCGACACCTATATCTGAAATGCCTATCGACACCTATATCTGAAATGCCTATCGACACCTATATCTGAAATGCCTATCGACACCTATATCTGAAATGCCTATCGACACCTATATCTGAAATGCCTATCGACACCTATATCTGAAATGCCTATCGACACCTATTTTTGAAATGCCTATCGGAAACTACATCTGAAATGCCTATCAGCACCTATATTTGAAATGCCTATCGGCAACCATATCTGGAATGCCTATCGGCACCTATATTTGAAATGCCTATCGGCTTCTATATCTGAAATGCCTATCGCCACCTATTTTTAAAATGCCAATCGGCAACTATATCTGAAATGCCTATTGGCACCTATATCTGAAATGCCTATCGACACCTATATCTTAAATGCCTATCGGCACCTATATCTGAAATGCCTATCGACACCTATATCTGAAATGCCTATCGACACCTATATCTGAAATGCCCATCAAAACCTATATCTGAAATGCCTATCGACACCTATATCTGAAATGCCTATCGACACCTATATCTGAAATGCCTATCGACACCTATATCTGAAATGCCTATCGACACCTATATCTGAAATGCCTATCGACACCTATATCTGAAATGCCTATCGACACCTATATCTGAAATGCCTATCGACACCTATTTTTGAAATGCCTATCGGAAACTACATCTGAAATGCCTATCAGCACCTATATTTGAAATGCCTATCGGCAACCATATCTGGAATGCCTATCGGCACCTATATTTGAAATGCCTATCGGCTTCTATATCCGAAATGCCTATTGGCACCTATTTTTAAAATGCCAATCGGCAACTATATCTGAAATGCCAATCGGCAACTATATCTGAAATGCCTATCGGCACCTATATCTGAAATGCCTATCGACACTTATATCTGAAATGCCAATCGACACCTATATCTGAAATGCCTATCGACACCTATATCTGAAATGCCTATCGACACCTATATCTGAAATGCCTATCGACACCTATATCTGAAATGCCTATCGACACCTATATCTGAAATGCCTATCGACACCTATTTTTGAAATGCCTATCGGAAACTACATCTGAAATGCCTATCAGCACCTATATTTGAAATGCCTATCGGCAACCATATCTGGAATGCCTATCGGCACCTATATTTGAAATGCCTATCGACTTCTATGTCTGAAATGCCTATCGGCACCTATTTTTAAAATGCCAATCGGCAACTATATCTGAAATGCCTATCGGCACCTATATCTGAAATGCCTATCGACACCTATATCTGAAATGCCTATCGACACCTATATCTGAAATGCCTATCGACACCTATATCTGAAATGCCTATCGACACCTATATCTGAAATGCCTATCGACACCTATATCTGAAATGCCTATCGACACCTATATCTGAAATGCCTATCGACACCTATATCTGAAATGCCTATCGACACCTATTTTTGAAATGCCTATCGGAAACTACATCTGAAATGCCTATCAGCACCTATATTTGAAATGCCTATCGGCAACCATATCTGGAATGCCTGTCGGCACCTATATTTGAAATGCCTATCGGCTTCTATATCTAAAATGCCTATCGGCACCTATTTTTAAAATGCTAATCGGCAACTATATCTGAAATGCCTATCGGCACCTATATCTGAAATGCCTATCGACACCTATATCTGAAATGCCTATCGACACCTATATCTGAAATGCCTATCGACACCTATATCTGAAATGCCTATCGACACCTATATCTGGAATGCCTTTCGACACCTATATCTGAAATGCCTATCGGAAACTACATCTGAAATGCCTATTAGCACCTATATTTGAAATGCCTATCGGCAACCATATCTGGAATGCCTATCGGCACCTATATTTGAAATGCCTATCGGCTTCTATATCTGAAATGCCTATCGGCACCTATTTTTAAAATGCAAATCGGCAACTATATCTGAAATGTCTATCGGCACCTATATCTGAAATGCCTATCGACACCTATATCTGAAATGCCTATCGACACCTATATCTGAAATGCCTATCGACACCTATATCTGAAATGCCTATCGACACCTATATCTGAAATGCCTATCGACACCTATATCTGAAATGCCTATCGACACCTATATCTGAAATGCCTATCGACACCTATATCTGAAATGCCTATCGACACCTATATCTGAAATGCCTATCGACACCTATTTTTGAAATGCCTATCGGAAACTACATCTGAAATGCCTATCAGCACCTATATTTGAAATGCCTATCGGCAACCATATCTGGAATGCCTATCGGCACCTATATTTGAAATGCCTATCGGCTTCTATATCTGAAATGCCTATCGCCACCTATTTTTAAAATGCCAATCGGCAACTATATCTGAAATGCCTATTGGCACCTATATCTGAAATGCCTATCGACACCTATATCTTAAATGCCTATCGGCACCTATATCTGAAATGCCTATCGACACCTATATCTGAAATGCCTATCGACACCTATATCTGAAATGCCCATCAAAACCTATATCTGAAATGCCTATCGACACCTATATCTGAAATGCCTATCGACACCTATATCTGAAATGCCTATCGACACCTATATCTGAAATGCCTATCGACACCTATATCTGAAATGCCTATCGACACCTATATCTGAAATGCCTATCGACACCTATATCTGAAATGCCTATCGACACCTATTTTTGAAATGCCTATCGGAAACTACATCTGAAATGCCTATCAGCACCTATATTTGAAATGCCTATCGGCAACCATATCTGGAATGCCTATCGGCACCTATATTTGAAATGCCTATCGGCTTCTATATCCGAAATGCCTATTGGCACCTATTTTTAAAATGCCAATCGGCAACTATATCTGAAATGCCAATCGGCAACTATATCTGAAATGCCTATCGGCACCTATATCTGAAATGCCTATCGACACTTATATCTGAAATGCCAATCGACACCTATATCTGAAATGCCTATCGACACCTATATCTCAAATGCCTATCGACACCTATATCTGAAATGCTTATCGACACCTATATCTGAAATGCCTATCGACACCTATATCTGAAATGCCTATCGACACCTATTTTTGAAATGCGTATCGGAAACTACATCTTAAATGCCTATCAGCACCTATATTTGAAATGCCTATCGGCAACCATATCTGGAATGCCTATCGGCACCTATATTTGAAATGCCTATCGGCTTCTATATCTGAAATGCCTATCGGCACCTATTTTTAAAATGCCAATCGGCAACTATATCTAAAATGCCTATCGGCACCTATATCTGAAATGCCTATCGACACCTATATCTGAAATGCCTATCGACACCTATATCTGAAATGCCTATCGACACCTATATCTGAAATGCCTATCGACACCTATATCTGAAATGCCTATCGACACCTATATCTGAAATGCCTATCGACACCTATATCTGAAATGCCTATCGACACCTATATCTGAAATGCCTATCAACACCTATTTTGGAAATACCTATCGGAAACTACATCTGAAATGCCAATCAGCACCTATATTTGAAATGCCTATCGGCAACCATATCTGGAATGCCTATCGGCACCTATATTTGAAATGCCTATCGGCTTCTATGTCTGAAATGCCTATCGGCACCTATTTTTAAAATGCCAATCGGCAACTATATCTGAAATGCCTATCGGCACCTATATCTGAAATGCCTATCGACACCTATATCTGAAATGCCTATCGACACCTATATCTGAAATGCCTATCGACACCTATATCTGAAATGCCTATCGACACCTATATCTGAAATGCCTATCGACACCTATATCTGAAATGCCTATCGACACATATATCTGAAATGCCTATCGACACCTATATCTGAAATGCCTATCGACACCTATTTTTGAAATGCCTATCGGAAACTACATCTGAAATGCCTATCAGCACCTATATTTGAAATGCCTATCGGCAACCATATCTGGAATGCCTGTCGGCACCTATATTTGAAATGCCTATCGGCTTCTATATCTGAAATGCCTATCGGCACCTATTTTTAAAATGCCAATCGGCAACTATATCTGAAATGCCTATCGGCACCTATCTCTGAAATGCCTATCGACACCTATATCTGAAATGCCTATCGACACTTATATCTGAAATGCCTATCGACACCTATATCTGAAATGCCTATGGACACCTATATCTGAAATGCCTATCGACACCTATATCTGAAATGCCTATCGACACCTATATCTGAAATGCCTATCGACACCTATATCTGAAATGCCTATCGACACCTATTTTTGAAATGCCTATCGGAAACTACATCTGAAATGCCTATCAGCACCTATATTTGAAATGCCTATCGGCAACCATATCTGGAATGCCTATCGGCACCTATATTTGAAATGCCTATCGACTTCTATATCTGAAATGCCTATCGGCACCTATTTTTAAAATGCCAATCGGCAACTATATCTGAAATGCCTATCGGCACCTATATCTGAAATGCCTATCGACACCTATATCTGAAATGCCTATCGACACCTATATCTAAAATGCCTATCGACACCTATATCTGAAATGCCTATCGACACCTATATCTGAAATGCCTATCGACACCTATATCTGAAATGCCTATCGACACCTATTTTTGAAATGCCTATC
>JAVRKA010001157.1:0-23694 GCA_034508555.1 Venustoraphidia nigricollis | reverse complement strand
TATAGGTGCCGATAGGCATTTCAGATATAGTTGCCGATTGGAATTTAAAAAATAGGTGCCGATAGGCATTTCAGATATAGAAGCCGATAGGCATTTTAAATATAGTTGCCGATAGGCATTCCGGATATGGTTGCCGATAGGAATTTCAAATATTGATGCTGATAGGCATCTCAGATGTAGTTTCCGATAGGCATTTCAAAAATAGGTGCCGATAGGCATTTTAGATATAGGTGCCGATAAGCATTTCAGATATAGAAGCCGATAGGCATTTCAAATATAGTTGCCGATAGGCATTCCAGATATGGTTGCCGATAGGCTTTTCAAATATAGGTGCTGATAGGCATTTCAGATGTAGTTTCCAAAAGGCATTTCAAAAATAAGTGCCGATAGGCATTTCAGATATAGGTGCCGATAGGCATTTCAGATATAGTTGCCGAATGGCATTTTTAAAATAGGTGCCGATAGGCATTTCAAATATAGAAGTCTATAGGTATTTCAAATATAGGTGTCGATTGGCATTTCAGATATAGTTGCCGAATGTCATTTTAAAAATAGGTGCCGATAGGCATTTCAGATGTATTTTCCGATAGGCATTTCAAAAATAGGTGCCGATAGGCATTTCAGATATAGGTGCCGATAGGCATATCAGATATAGTTGCCAATTGGCATTTTAAAAATAGGTGCCGATAGGCATTTCAGATATAGGTGCCGATAGGCATTTCAGATATAGTTGCCGATTGGCATTTTAAAAATAGGTGCCGATAGGCATTTTAGATATAGAAGCCGATAGGCATTTCAAATGTAGGTGCCGATGGGCATTCCAGATATGGTTGCCGATAGCCATTTCAGATATAGGTGCTAATAGGCATTTCAGATGTAGTTTCCGATAGGCATTTCAAAAATAGGTGCCGATAGGCATCTCAGATATAGGTGCCGATAGGCATTTCAGATATAGTTACCGATTGGCATTTTAAAAATAGGTGCCGATAGGCATTTCAGATGTAGTTTCCGATAGGCATTTCAAAAATAGGTGCCGATAGGCATTTCAGTTATAGGTGCCGATAAGCATTTCAGATATAGTTGCCGATTGGCATTTTAAAAATAGGTGCCGATAGGCATTTCAGATATAGGTGCCGATAGGCATTTCAGATATAGTTGCCGATTGGCATTTTAAAAAAAGGTGCCGATAGGCATTTCAGATATAGAAGCCGATAGGCATTTTAAATGTAGGTGATGATGGGCATTCCAGATATGGTTGCCGATAGGCATTTCAGATATAGGTGCTGATAGGCATTTCAGATGTAGTTTCCGATAGGCATTTCAAAAATAGGTGCCGATAGGCATCTCAGATATAGGTGCCGATAGGCATTTTAAAAATAGGTGCCGATAGGCATTTCAGATATAGTTGCCGATTGGCATTTTAAAAATAGGTGCCGATAGGCATTTCGGATGTATTTTCCGATAGGTATTTTAAAAACGGGTGCCGATAGGCATTTCAGATATAGGTGCCGATAGGCATATAGGATATAGTTGCCGATAGGCATTTAAAATATAGGTGCCGATAGGCATTTCAAATATAGGTGCCGATAGGCATTTCAGATATAAATGCCGAAAGGCATTTCAGATATAGGTGCCGATAGGCATTTCTGATTTGGTTGCCGATAGGCATTTCAAATATAGGTGCTGATAGGCATTTCAGATGTAGTTTCCGATAGGCATTTCAAAAATAGGTGCAGATAGGCATTTCAGATATATGTGCCGATAGGCATTTCAGATATAGTCGCCGATTGGCATTTTAAAAATAGGTGCCGATAGGCATTTCAGATATAAAAGCCGATCGGTATTTCAAATATAGGTGCCGATAGGCATTCCAGATATGGTTGCCGATAGGCATTTCAAATATAGGTGCTGATAGGCATTTCAGATGTAGTTTCCGATAGGCATTTCGAAAATAGGTGCCGATAGGCATTTTAGATATAGGTGCCGATAGGCATTTCAGATATAGTTGCCGATTGGCATTTTAAAAATATGTGCCGATAGGCATTTCAGATATAGAAGCCGATAGGTATTTCAAATATAGGTGTCGATAGGCATTTCAGATATGGTTGCTGATAGGCATCTCAAATTTTGGTGCTGATAGGCATTTCAGCTGTAGTTTCCGAAAGGAATTTCAAATATAGGTGCCGATAAGCATTTCAGATATAGGTGCCGATAGGCATTTCAGATATAGTTGCCGATTGGCATTTTAAAAGTAGGTGCCGATAGGCATTTCAGATATAGAAGCCGATAGGCATTTCAAATATAGGTGCCGATAAGCATTCCAGATATGGTTGCCGATAGGCATTTCAAATATAGGTGCTGATAGGCATTTCAGATGTAGTTTCCGATAGGCATTTAAAAAATTGGTGCCGATAGGCATTTCAGATATAGGTGCCGATAGGCATTTCAGATATAGTTGCCGATTGGCATTTTAAAAATAGGTGCCGATAGGCATTTCAGATATAGAAGCCGATAGGTATTTCAAATATAGGTGTCGATAGGCATTTCAGATATGGTTGTCGATAGGCATTTCAATTATAGGTGCTGATAGGCATTTCAGATGTAGTTTCCGATAGGCATTTCAAAAATAGGTGCCGATAGGCATTTCAGATATAGGTGCCGATAGGCATTTCAGATATAGTAGCCGATTGGCATTTTAAAAATAGGTGCCGATAGGCATTCCAGATATGGTTGCCGATAGGCATTTCAAATATAGGTGCTGATAGGCATTTCAGATGTAGTTTCCGATAGGCATTTCAAAAATTGGTGCCAATAGGCATTTCAGATATAGGTGCCGATAGGCATTTTAGATATAGTTGCCGATTGGCATTTTAAAAATAGGGGCCGATAGGCATTTCAGATATAGAAGCCGATAGGTATTTCAAATATAGGTGTCGATAGGCATTTCAGATATGGTTGCCGATAGGCACTTCAAATATAGGTGCTGATAGGCATTTCAGATGTAGTTTCCGATAGGCATTTCAAAAATAGAGGACGACAGGCATTTCAGATATAGGTGCCGATAGGCATATCAGATATAGTTGCCGATAGGCATTTAAAATATAGGTGCCGATAGGCATTTCAAATATAGGTGTCGATAGGCATTTCAGATATAAATGCCGAAAGGCATTTCAGATATAGGTGCCGATAGGCATTTCTGATGTGGTTGCCGATAGGCATTTCAAATATAGGTGCTGATAGGCATTTCAGATGTAGTTTTCGATAGGCATTTCAAAAATTGGTGCCGATAGGCATTTCAGATATAGATGCCGATTGGCATTTTAAAAATAGGTGCCGATAGGCATTTTAGATATAGAAGCCGATAGGCATTTCAAATATAGGTGCCGATAGGCATTCCAGATATGGTTGCCGATAGGCATTTCAAATATAGGTGCTGATAGGCATTTCAGATGTAGTTTCCGATAGGCATTTCAAAAATTGGTGCCGATAGGCATTTCAGATATAGGTTCCGATAGGCATTTCAGATATAGTTGCCGATTGGCATTTTAAAAATATGTGCCGATAGGCATTTCAGATATAGAAGCCGATAGGTATTTCAAATATAGGTGTCGATAGGCATTTCAGATATGGTTGCCGATAGGCATCTCAAATATTGGTGCTTATAGGCATTTCAGCTGTAGTTTCCGATAGGCATTTTAAATATAGGTGCCGATAGGCATTTCAGATATAGGTGCCGATAGGCATATCAGATATAGTTGCCGATAGGCATTTAAAATATAGGTGCCGATAGGCATTACAAATATAGGTGTCGATAGGCATTTCAGATATAAATGCCGAAAGGTATTTCAGATATAGGTGCCGATAGGCATTTGTGATGTGGTTGCCGATAGGCATTTCAAATATAGGTGCCGATATGCATTTCAGATATAGTTACCGATTGGCATTTTAAAAATAGGTGTCGATAGGCATTTCAGATATAGAATCCGATAGGCATTTCAAATATAGGTGCTGATAGGCATTACAGATGTAGTTTCCGATAGGCATTTCAAAAATTGGTGCCGATAGGCATTTCAGATATAGGTGCCGATAGGCATTTCAGATATAGTTGCCTATTGGCATTTTTAAAATAGGTGCCGATAGGCATTTCAGATATAGAAGCCGATAGGTATTTCAAATATAGGTGTCGATAGGCATTTCAGATATGGTTGCCGATAGGCATTTCAAATATAGGTGCTGAGAGGCATTTCAGATGTAGTTTCCGATAGGCATTTTAAATATAGGTGCCGATAGGCATTTCAGATATAGGTGCCGATAGGCATTTCAGATATAGTTGCCGATTGGCATTTTAAAAATATGTGCCGATAGGCATTTCAGATATAGAAGCCGATAGGTATTTCAAATATAGGTGTCGATAGGCATTTCAGATATGGTGTCCGATAGGCATCTCAAATATTGGTGCTAATAGGCATTTCAGCTGTAGTTTCCGATAGGCATTTTAAATATAGGTGCCGATAGGCATTTCAGATATAGGTGCCGATAGGCATTTCAGATATAGAAGCCGATAGGCATTTCAAATATAGGTGCCGATAGGCATTTCAGATATAGTTGCCGATTGGCATTTTAAAAATATGTGCCGATAGGCATTTCAGATATAGAAGCCGATAGGTATTTCAAATATAGGTGTCGATAGGCATTTCAGATATGGTTGCCGATAGGCATTTCAAATATAGGTGCTGAGAGGCATTTCAGATGTAGTTTCCGATAGGCATTTTAAATATAGGTGCCGATAGGCATTTCAGATATAGGTGCCGATAGGCATTTCAGATATAGAAGCCGATAGGCATTTCAAATATAGGTGCCGATAGGCATTTCAGATATAGTTGCCGATTGGCATTTTAAAAATATGTGCCGATAGGCATTTCAGATATAGAAGCCGATAGGTATTTCAAATATAGGTGTCGATAGGCATTTCAGATATGGTTGCCGATTGGCATTTTAAAAATATGACCCGATAGGCATTTCAGATATAGAAGCCGATAGGTATTTCAAATATAGGTGTCGATAGGCATTTCAGATATGGTTGCCGATAGGCATCTCAAATATTGGTGCTAATAGGCATTTCAGCTGTAGTTTCCGATAGGCATTTTAAATATAGGTGCCGATAGGCATTTCAGATATAGGTGCCGATAGGCATTTCAGATATGGTTGCCGATAGGCATTTCAAATATAGGTGCTGATAGGCATTTCAGATGTAGTTTTCGATAGGCATTTCAGATATAGGTGCCGAAAGGCATTTCAGATATAGTTGCCGATTGGCATTTTAAAAATATGTGCCGATAGGCATTTCAGATATAGAAGCCGATAGGCATTTCAAATATAGGTGCCGATAGGCATTCCAGATATGGTTGCCGATAGGCATTTCAAATATAGGTGCTGATAGGCATTTCAGATGTAGTTTCCTGATAGGCATTTCAAAAATAGGTGCCGATAGGCATTTCAGATATAGGTGCCTATAGGCATTTTAGATATAGTTGCCGATTGGCATTTTAAAAGTAGGTGCCGATAGGCATTTCAGATATAGAAGCCGATAGGCATTTCAAATATAGGTGCCGATAAGCATTCCAGATATGGTTGCCGATAGGCATTTCAAATATAGGTGCTGATAGGTATTTCAGATGTAGTTTCCGATAGGCATTTAAAAAATTGGTGCCGATAGGCATTTCAGATATAGGTGCCGATAGGCATTTCAGATATAGTTGCCGATTGGCATTTTAAAAATAGGTGCCGATAGGCATTTCAGATATAGAAGCCGATAGGTATTTCAAATATAGGTGTCGATAGGCATTTCAGATATGGTTGCCGATAGGCATTTCAAATATAGGTGCTGATAGGCATTTCAGATGTAGTTTCCGATAGGCATTTCAAAAATAGGTGCCGATAGGCATTTCAGATATAGGTGCCGATAGGCATTTCAGATATAGTTGCCGATTGGCATTTTAAAAATAGGTGCCGATAGGCATTTTAGATGTAGTTTCGGATAGGCATTTCAAAAATAGGTGCCGATAGGCATTTCAGATATAGGTGCCGATAGGCATATCAGATATAGTTGCCGATAGGCATTTAAAATATAGGTGCCGATAGGCATTTCAATTATAGGTGTCGATAGGCATTTCAGATATAAATGCCGAAAGGCATTTCAGATATAGGTGCCGATAGGCATTTCTGATGTGGTTGCCAATAGGCATTTCAAATATAGGTGCTGATAGGCATTTCAGATGTAGTTTCCGATAGGCATTTCAAAAATAGGTGCCGATAGGCATTTCAGATATAGGTGCCGATAGGCATTTCAGATATAGTTGCCGATTGGCATTTTAAAAATAGGTGCCGATAGGCATTTCAGATATAGAAGCCGATAGGCATTTCAAATATAGGTGCCGATAGGCATTTCAGATATAGAATCCGATAGGCATTTCAAATATAGGTGCTGATAGGCATTTCAGATGTAGTTTCCGATAGGCATTTCAAAAATTGGTGCCGATAGGCATTTCAGATATAGGTGCCGATAGGCATTTAAGATATAGTTGCCGATTGGCATTTTAAAAATAGGTGCCGATAGGCATTTCAGATATAGAAGCCGATAGGTATTTCAAATATAGGTGTCGATAGGCATTTCAGATATGGTTGCCGATAGGCATTTCAAATATTGGTGCTGATAGGCATTTCAGATGTAGTTTCCGATAGGCATTTCAAAAATAGGTGCCGATAGGCATTTTAGATATAGGTGCCGATAGGCATTTCTGATATAGTTGCCGATTGGCATTTTTAAAATAGGTGCCGATAGGGATTTCAGATATAGAAGCCGATAGGCATTTCAAATATAGGTGCCGATAGGCATTCCAGATATGGTTGCCGATAGGCATTTCAAATATAGGTGCTGATAGGCATTTCAGATGTAGTTTCTGATAGGCATTTCAAAAATTTGTGCCGATAGGCGTTTCAGATATAGGTGCCGATAGGCATTTCAGATATAGTTGCCGATTGGCATTTTTAAAATAGGTGCCGATAGGCATTTCAGATATAGAAGCCGATTGGTATTTCAAATATAGGTGCCGATAGGCATTCCAGATATGGTTGCCGATAGGCATTTCAAATATAGGTGCTGATAGGCATTTTAGATGTAGTTTCCGATAGGCACTTCAAAAATTGATGCCGATAGGCATTTCAGATATAGGTGCCGATAGGCATTTCAGATATAGTTGCCGATTGGCATTTTAAAAACAGGTGCCGATAGGCATTTCAGATATAGAAGCCGATAGGTATTTCAAATATAGGTGCCGATAGGCATTCCAGATATGGTTGCCGATAAGCATTTCAAATATAGGTGCTGATAGGCATTTCAGATGTAGTTTCCGATAGGCATTTCAAAAATAGGTGCCGATAGGCATTTCAGATATAGGTGCCGATAGGCATTTCAGATATAGTTGCCGATTGGCATTTTAAAAATAGGTGCCGATAGGCATTTCAGATATAGAAGCCGATAGGTATTTCAAATAAAGGTGTCGATAGGCATTTCAGATATGGTTGCCGATAGGCATTTCAAATATAGGTGCTGATAGGCATTTCAGATGTAGTTTCCGATAGGCATTTCAAAAATAGGTGCCGATAGGCATTTCAGATATAGGTGCCGATAGGCATTTCAGATATAGTTGCCGATTGGCATTTTAAAAAAAGGTGCCGATAGGCATTTTAGATGTAGTTTCGGATAGGCATTTCAAAATAGGTGCCGATAGGCATTTCAGATATAGGTGCCGATAGGCATATCAGATATAGTTGCCGATAGGCATTTAAAATATAGGTGCCGATAGGCATTTCAATTATAAGTGTCGATAGGCATTTCAGATATAAATGCCGAAAGGCATTTCAGATATAGGTGCCGATAGGCATTTCTGATCTGGTTGCCGATAGGCATTTCAAATATAGGTGCTGATAGGCATTTCAGATGTAGTTTCCGATAGGCATTTCAAAAATAGGTGCCGATAGGCATTTCAGATATAGGTGCCGATAGGCATTTCAGATATAGTTGCCGATTGGCATTTTAAAATAGGTGCCGATAGGCAATTCAGATATAGAAGCCGATAGGCATTTCAAATATAGGTGCCGATAGGCATTCCAAATATGGTTGCCGATAGGCAGTTCAAATATAGGTGCTGATAGGCATTTCAGATGTAGTTTCCGATAGGCATTTCAAAAATTGGTGCCGATAGGCATTTCAGATATAGGTGCTGATAGGCATTTAAGATATAGTTGCCGATTGGCATTTTAAAAATAGGTGCCGATAGGCATTTCAGATATAGGTGCCGATAGGCATTTTAGATATAGTTGCCGATTGGCATTTTAAAAATAGGGGCCGATAGGCATTTCAGATATAGAAGCCGATAGGTATTTCAAATATAGGTGTCGATAGGCATTTCAGATATGGTTGCCGATAGGCACTTCAAATATAGGTGCTGATAGAAATTTCAGATGTAGTTTCCGATAGGCATTTCAAAAATAGGTCCCGATAGGCATTTCAGATATAGGTGCCGATAGGCATTTCAGATATAGTTGCCGATTGGCATTTTAAAAAAAGGTGCCGATAGGCATTTCAGATATAGAAGCCGATAGGCATTTTAAATGTAGGTGATGATGGGCATTCCAGATATGGTTGCCGATAGGCATTTCAGATATAGGTGCTGATAGGCATTTCAGATGTAGTTTCCGATAGGCATTTCAAAAATAGGTGCCGATAGGCATCTCAGATATAGGTGCCGATAGGCATTTTAAAAATAGGTGCCGATAGGCATTTCAGATATAGTTGCCGATTGGCATTTTAAAAATAGGTGCCGATAGGCATTTCGGATGTATTTTCCGATAGGTATTTTAAAAACGGGTGCCGATAGGCATTTCAGATATAGGTGCCGATAGGCATATAGGATATAGTTGCCGATAGGCATTTAAAATATAGGTGCCGATAGGCATTTCAAATATAGGTGCCGATAGGCATTTCAGATATAAATGCCGAAAGGCATTTCAGATATAGGTGCCGATAGGCATTTCTGATTTGGTTGCCGATAGGCATTTCAAATATAGGTGCTGATAGGCATTTCAGATGTAGTTTCCGATAGGCATTTCAAAAATAGGTGCAGATAGGCATTTCAGATATATGTGCCGATAGGCATTTCAGATATAGTCGCCGATTGGCATTTTAAAAATAGGTGCCGATAGGCATTTCAGATATAAAAGCCGATCGGTATTTCAAATATAGGTGCCGATAGGCATTCCAGATATGGTTGCCGATAGGCATTTCAAATATAGGTGCTGATAGGCATTTCAGATGTAGTTTCCGATAGGCATTTCGAAAATAGGTGCCGATAGGCATTTTAGATATAGGTGCCGATAGGCATTTCAGATATAGTTGCCGATTGGCATTTTAAAAATATGTGCCGATAGGCATTTCAGATATAGAAGCCGATAGGTATTTCAAATATAGGTGTCGATAGGCATTTCAGATATGGTTGCTGATAGGCATCTCAAATTTTGGTGCTGATAGGCATTTCAGCTGTAGTTTCCGAAAGGAATTTCAAATATAGGTGCCGATAAGCATTTCAGATATAGGTGCCGATAGGCATTTCAGATATAGTTGCCGATTGGCATTTTAAAAGTAGGTGCCGATAGGCATTTCAGATATAGAAGCCGATAGGCATTTCAAATATAGGTGCCGATAAGCATTCCAGATATGGTTGCCGATAGGCATTTCAAATATAGGTGCTGATAGGCATTTCAGATGTAGTTTCCGATAGGCATTTAAAAAATTGGTGCCGATAGGCATTTCAGATATAGGTGCCGATAGGCATTTCAGATATAGTTGCCGATTGGCATTTTAAAAATAGGTGCCGATAGGCATTTCAGATATAGAAGCCGATAGGTATTTCAAATATAGGTGTCGATAGGCATTTCAGATATGGTTGTCGATAGGCATTTCAATTATAGGTGCTGATAGGCATTTCAGATGTAGTTTCCGATAGGCATTTCAAAAATAGGTGCCGATAGGCATTTCAGATATAGGTGCCGATAGGCATTTCAGATATAGTAGCCGATTGGCATTTTAAAAATAGGTGCCGATAGGCATTCCAGATATGGTTGCCGATAGGCATTTCAAATATAGGTGCTGATAGGCATTTCAGATGTAGTTTCCGATAGGCATTTCAAAAATTGGTGCCAATAGGCATTTCAGATATAGGTGCCGATAGGCATTTTAGATATAGTTGCCGATTGGCATTTTAAAAATAGGGGCCGATAGGCATTTCAGATATAGAAGCCGATAGGTATTTCAAATATAGGTGTCGATAGGCATTTCAGATATGGTTGCCGATAGGCACTTCAAATATAGGTGCTGATAGGCATTTCAGATGTAGTTTCCGATAGGCATTTCAAAAATAGAGGACGACAGGCATTTCAGATATAGGTGCCGATAGGCATATCAGATATAGTTGCCGATAGGCATTTAAAATATAGGTGCCGATAGGCATTTCAAATATAGGTGTCGATAGGCATTTCAGATATAAATGCCGAAAGGCATTTCAGATATAGGTGCCGATAGGCATTTCTGATGTGGTTGCCGATAGGCATTTCAAATATAGGTGCTGATAGGCATTTCAGATGTAGTTTTCGATAGGCATTTCAAAAATTGGTGCCGATAGGCATTTCAGATATAGATGCCGATTGGCATTTTAAAAATAGGTGCCGATAGGCATTTTAGATATAGAAGCCGATAGGCATTTCAAATATAGGTGCCGATAGGCATTCCAGATATGGTTGCCGATAGGCATTTCAAATATAGGTGCTGATAGGCATTTCAGATGTAGTTTCCGATAGGCATTTCAAAAATTGGTGCCGATAGGCATTTCAGATATAGGTTCCGATAGGCATTTCAGATATAGTTGCCGATTGGCATTTTAAAAATATGTGCCGATAGGCATTTCAGATATAGAAGCCGATAGGTATTTCAAATATAGGTGTCGATAGGCATTTCAGATATGGTTGCCGATAGGCATCTCAAATATTGGTGCTTATAGGCATTTCAGCTGTAGTTTCCGATAGGCATTTTAAATATAGGTGCCGATAGGCATTTCAGATATAGGTGCCGATAGGCATATCAGATATAGTTGCCGATAGGCATTTAAAATATAGGTGCCGATAGGCATTACAAATATAGGTGTCGATAGGCATTTCAGATATAAATGCCGAAAGGTATTTCAGATATAGGTGCCGATAGGCATTTGTGATGTGGTTGCCGATAGGCATTTCAAATATAGGTGCCGATATGCATTTCAGATATAGTTACCGATTGGCATTTTAAAAATAGGTGTCGATAGGCATTTCAGATATAGAATCCGATAGGCATTTCAAATATAGGTGCTGATAGGCATTACAGATGTAGTTTCCGATAGGCATTTCAAAAATTGGTGCCGATAGGCATTTCAGATATAGGTGCCGATAGGCATTTCAGATATAGTTGCCTATTGGCATTTTTAAAATAGGTGCCGATAGGCATTTCAGATATAGAAGCCGATAGGTATTTCAAATATAGGTGTCGATAGGCATTTCAGATATGGTTGCCGATAGGCATTTCAAATATAGGTGCTGAGAGGCATTTCAGATGTAGTTTCCGATAGGCATTTTAAATATAGGTGCCGATAGGCATTTCAGATATAGGTGCCGATAGGCATTTCAGATATAGTTGCCGATTGGCATTTTAAAAATATGTGCCGATAGGCATTTCAGATATAGAAGCCGATAGGTATTTCAAATATAGGTGTCGATAGGCATTTCAGATATGGTGTCCGATAGGCATCTCAAATATTGGTGCTAATAGGCATTTCAGCTGTAGTTTCCGATAGGCATTTTAAATATAGGTGCCGATAGGCATTTCAGATATAGGTGCCGATAGGCATTTCAGATATAGAAGCCGATAGGCATTTCAAATATAGGTGCCGATAGGCATTTCAGATATAGTTGCCGATTGGCATTTTAAAAATATGTGCCGATAGGCATTTCAGATATAGAAGCCGATAGGTATTTCAAATATAGGTGTCGATAGGCATTTCAGATATGGTTGCCGATAGGCATTTCAAATATAGGTGCTGAGAGGCATTTCAGATGTAGTTTCCGATAGGCATTTTAAATATAGGTGCCGATAGGCATTTCAGATATAGGTGCCGATAGGCATTTCAGATATAGAAGCCGATAGGCATTTCAAATATAGGTGCCGATAGGCATTTCAGATATAGTTGCCGATTGGCATTTTAAAAATATGTGCCGATAGGCATTTCAGATATAGAAGCCGATAGGTATTTCAAATATAGGTGTCGATAGGCATTTCAGATATGGTTGCCGATTGGCATTTTAAAAATATGACCCGATAGGCATTTCAGATATAGAAGCCGATAGGTATTTCAAATATAGGTGTCGATAGGCATTTCAGATATGGTTGCCGATAGGCATCTCAAATATTGGTGCTAATAGGCATTTCAGCTGTAGTTTCCGATAGGCATTTTAAATATAGGTGCCGATAGGCATTTCAGATATAGGTGCCGATAGGCATTTCAGATATGGTTGCCGATAGGCATTTCAAATATAGGTGCTGATAGGCATTTCAGATGTAGTTTTCGATAGGCATTTCAGATATAGGTGCCGAAAGGCATTTCAGATATAGTTGCCGATTGGCATTTTAAAAATATGTGCCGATAGGCATTTCAGATATAGAAGCCGATAGGCATTTCAAATATAGGTGCCGATAGGCATTCCAGATATGGTTGCCGATAGGCATTTCAAATATAGGTGCTGATAGGCATTTCAGATGTAGTTTCCTGATAGGCATTTCAAAAATAGGTGCCGATAGGCATTTCAGATATAGGTGCCTATAGGCATTTCAGATATAGTTGCCGATTGGCATTTTAAAAGTAGGTGCCGATAGGCATTTCAGATATAGAAGCCGATAGGCATTTCAAATATAGGTGCCGATAAGCATTCCAGATATGGTTGCCGATAGGCATTTCAAATATAGGTGCTGATAGGTATTTCAGATGTAGTTTCCGATAGGCATTTAAAAAATTGGTGCCGATAGGCATTTCAGATATAGGTGCCGATAGGCATTTCAGATATAGTTGCCGATTGGCATTTTAAAAATAGGTGCCGATAGGCATTTCAGATATAGAAGCCGATAGGTATTTCAAATATAGGTGTCGATAGGCATTTCAGATATGGTTGCCGATAGGCATTTCAAATATAGGTGCTGATAGGCATTTCAGATGTAGTTTCCGATAGGCATTTCAAAAATAGGTGCCGATAGGCATTTCAGATATAGGTGCCGATAGGCATTTCAGATATAGTTGCCGATTGGCATTTTAAAAATAGGTGCCGATAGGCATTTTAGATGTAGTTTCGGATAGGCATTTCAAAAATAGGTGCCGATAGGCATTTCAGATATAGGTGCCGATAGGCATATCAGATATAGTTGCCGATAGGCATTTAAAATATAGGTGCCGATAGGCATTTCAATTATAGGTGTCGATAGGCATTTCAGATATAAATGCCGAAAGGCATTTAAGATATAGGTGCCGATAGGCATTTCTGATGTGGTTGCCAATAGGCATTTCAAATATAGGTGCTGATAGGCATTTCAGATGTAGTTTCCGATAGGCATTTCAAAAATAGGTGCCGATAGGCATTTCAGATATAGGTGCCGATAGGCATTTCAGATATAGTTGCCGATTGGCATTTTAAAAATAGGTGCCGATAGGCATTTCAGATATAGAAGCCGATAGGCATTTCAAATATAGGTGCCGATAGGCATTTCAGATATAGAATCCGATAGGCATTTCAAATATAGGTGCTGATAGGCATTTCAGATGTAGTTTCCGATAGGCATTTCAAAAATTGGTGCCGATAGGCATTTCAGATATAGGTGCCGATAGGCATTTAAGATATAGTTGCCGATTGGCATTTTAAAAATAGGTGCCGATAGGCATTTCAGATATAGAAGCCGATAGGTATTTCAAATATAGGTGTCGATAGGCATTTCAGATATGGTTGCCGATAGGCATTTCAAATATTGGTGCTGATAGGCATTTCAGATGTAGTTTCCGATAGGCATTTCAAAAATAGGTGCCGATAGGCATTTTAGATATAGGTGCCGATAGGCATTTCTGATATAGTTGCCGATTGGCATTTTTAAAATAGGTGCCGATAGGGATTTCAGATATAGAAGCCGATAGGCATTTCAAATATAGGTGCCGATAGGCATTCCAGATATGGTTGCCGATAGGCATTTCAAATATAGGTGCTGATAGGCATTTCAGATGTAGTTTCTGATAGGCATTTCAAAAATTTGTGCCGATAGGCGTTTCAGATATAGGTGCCGATAGGCATTTCAGATATAGTTGCCGATTGGCATTTTTAAAATAGGTGCCGATAGGCATTTCAGATATAGAAGCCGATTGGTATTTCAAATATAGGTGCCGATAGGCATTCCAGATATGGTTGCCGATAGGCATTTCAAATATAGGTGCTGATAGGCATTTTAGATGTAGTTTCCGATAGGCACTTCAAAAATTGATGCCGATAGGCATTTCAGATATAGGTGCCGATAGGCATTTCAGATATAGTTGCCGATTGGCATTTTAAAAACAGGTGCCGATAGGCATTTCAGATATAGAAGCCGATAGGTATTTCAAATATAGGTGCCGATAGGCATTCCAGATATGGTTGCCGATAAGCATTTCAAATATAGGTGCTGATAGGCATTTCAGATGTAGTTTCCGATAGGCATTTCAAAAATAGGTGCCGATAGGCATTTCAGATATAGGTGCCGATAGGCATTTCAGATATAGTTGCCGATTGGCATTTTAAAAATAGGTGCCGATAGGCATTTCAGATATAGAAGCCGATAGGTATTTCAAATAAAGGTGTCGATAGGCATTTCAGATATGGTTGCCGATAGGCATTTCAAATATAGGTGCTGATAGGCATTTCAGATGTAGTTTCCGATAGGCATTTCAAAAATAGGTGCCGATAGGCATTTCAGATATAGGTGCCGATAGGCATTTCAGATATAGTTGCCGATTGGCATTTTAAAAAAAGGTGCCGATAGGCATTTTAGATGTAGTTTCGGATAGGCATTTCAAAAATAGGTGCCGATAGGCATTTCAGATATAGGTGCCGATAGGCATATCAGATATAGTTGCCGATAGGCATTTAAAATATAGGTGCCGATAGGCATTTCAATTATAAGTGTCGATAGGCATTTCAGATATAAATGCCGAAAGGCATTTCAGATATAGGTGCCGATAGGCATTTCTGATCTGGTTGCCGATAGGCATTTCAAATATAGGTGCTGATAGGCATTTCAGATGTAGTTTCCGATAGGCATTTCAAAAATAGGTGCCGATAGGCATTTCAGATATAGGTGCCGATAGGCATTTCAGATATAGTTGCCGATTGGCATTTTAAAAATAGGTGCCGATAGGCATTTCAGATATAGAAGCCGATAGGCATTTCAAATATAGGTGCCGATAGGCATTCCAAATATGGTTGCCGATAGGCAGTTCAAATATAGGTGCTGATAGGCATTTCAGATGTAGTTTCCGATAGGCATTTCAAAAATTGGTGCCGATAGGCATTTCAGATATAGGTGCTGATAGGCATTTAAGATATAGTTGCCGATTGGCATTTTAAAAATAGGTGCCGATAGGCATTTCAGATATAGGTGCCGATAGGCATTTTAGATATAGTTGCCGATTGGCATTTTAAAAATAGGGGCCGATAGGCATTTCAGATATAGAAGCCGATAGGTATTTCAAATATAGGTGTCGATAGGCATTTCAGATATGGTTGCCGATAGGCACTTCAAATATAGGTGCTGATAGAAATTTCAGATGTAGTTTCCGATAGGCATTTCAAAAATAGGTCCCGATAGGCATTTCAGATATAGGTGCCGATAGGCATTTCAGATATAGTTGCCGATTGGCATTTTAAAAATAGGTGCCGATAGGCATTTTAGATGTAGTTTCCGATAGGCATTTCAAAAATAGAGGACGACAGGCATTTCAGATATAGGTGCCGATAGGCATATCAGATATAGTTGCCGATAGGCATTTAAAATATAGGTGCCGATAGGCATTTCAAATATAGGTGTCGATAGGCATTTCAGATATAAATGCCGAAAGGCATTTCAGATATAGGTGCCGATAGGCATTTCTGATGTGGTTGCCGATAGGCATTTCAAATATAGGTGCTGATAGGCATTTCAGATGTAGTTTTCGATAGGCATTTCAAAAATTGGTGCCGATAGGCATTTCAGATATAGATGCCGATTGGCATTTTAAAAATAGGTGCCGATAGGCATTTTAGATATAGAAGCCGATAGGCATTTCAAATATAGGTGCCGATAGGCATTCCAGATATGGTTGACGATAGGCATTTCAAATATAGGTGCTGATAGGCATTTCAGATGTAGTTTCCGATAGGCATTTCAAAAATTGGTGCCGATAGGCATTTCAGATATAGGTTCCGATAGGCATTTCAGATATAGTTGCCGATTGGCATTATAAAAATATGTGCCGATAGGCATTTCAGATATAGAAGCCGATAGGTATTTCAAATATAGGTGTCGATAGGCATTTCAGATATGGTTGCCGATAGGCATCTCAAATATTGGTGCTTATAGGCATTTCAGCTGTAGTTTCCGATAGGCATTTTAAATATAGGTGCCGATAGGCATTTCAGATATAGGTGCCGATAGGCATATCAGATATAGTTGCCGATAGGCATTTAAAATATAGGTGCCGATAGGCATTACAAATATAGGTGTCGATAGGCATTTCAGATATAAATGCCGAAAGGTATTTCAGATATAGGTGCCGATAGGCATTTGTGATGTGGTTGCCGATAGGCATTTCAAATATAGGTGCCGATATGCATTTCAGATATAGTTACCGATTGGCATTTTAAAAATAGGTGTCGATAGGCATTTCAGATATAGAATCCGATAGGCATTTCAAATATAGGTGCTGATAGGCATTACAGATGTAGTTTCCGATAGGCATTTCAAAAATTGGTGCCGATAGGCATTTCAGATATAGGTGCCGATAGGCATTTCAGATATAGTTGCCTATTGGCATTTTTAAAATAGGTGCCGATAGGCATTTCAGATATAGAAGCCGATAGGTATTTCAAATATAGGTGTCGATAGGCATTTCAGATATGGTTGCCGATAGGCATTTCAAATATAGGTGCTGAGAGGCATTTCAGATGTAGTTTCCGATAGGCATTTTAAATATAGGTGCCGATAGGCATTTCAGATATAGGTGCCGATAGGCATTTCAGATATAGTTGCCGATTGGCATTTTAAAAATATGTGCCGATAGGCATTTCAGATATAGAAGCCGATAGGTATTTCAAATATAGGTGTCGATAGGCATTTCAGATATGGTGTCCGATAGGCATCTCAAATATTGGTGCTAATAGGCATTTCAGCTGTAGTTTCCGATAGGCATTTTAAATATAGGTGCCGATAGGCATTTCAGATATAGGTGCCGATAGGCATTTCAGATATAGAAGCCGATAGGCATTTCAAATATAGGTGCCGATAGGCATTTCAGATATAGTTGCCGATTGGCATTTTAAAAATATGTGCCGATAGGCATTTCAGATATAGAAGCCGATAGGTATTTCAAATATAGGTGTCGATAGGCATTTCAGATATGGTTGCCGATTGGCATTTTAAAAATATGACCCGATAGGCATTTCAGATATAGAAGCCGATAGGTATTTCAAATATAGGTGTCGATAGGCATTTCAGATATGGTTGCCGATAGGCATCTCAAATATTGGTGCTAATAGGCATTTCAGCTGTAGTTTCCGATAGGCATTTTAAATATAGGTGCCGATAGGCATTTCAGATATAGGTGCCGATAGGCATTTCAGATATGGTTGCCGATAGGCATTTCAAATATAGGTGCTGATAGGCATTTCAGGTGTAGTTTTCGATAGGCATTTCAGATATAGGTGCCGAAAGGCATTTCAGATATAGTTGCCGATTGGCATTTTAAAAATATGTGCCGATAGGCATTTCAGATATAGAAGCCGATAGGCATTTCAAATATAGGTGCCGATAGGCATTCCAGATATGGTTGCCGATAGGCATTTCAAATATAGGTGCTGATAGGCATTTCAGATGTAGTTTCCTGATAGGCATTTCAAAAATAGGTGCCGATAGGCATTTCAGATATAGGTGCCTATAGGCATTTCAGATATAGTTGCCGATTGGCATTTTAAAAGTAGGTGCCGATAGGCATTTCAGATATAGAAGCCGATAGGCATTTCAAATATAGGTGCCGATAAGCATTCCAGATATGGTTGCCGATAGGCATTTCAAATATAGGTGCTGATAGGTATTTCAGATGTAGTTTCCGATAGGCATTTAAAAAATTGGTGCCGATAGGCATTTCAGATATAGGTGCCGATAGGCATTTCAGATATAGTTGCCGATTGGCATTTTAAAAATAGGTGCCGATAGGCATTTCAGATATAGAAGCCGATAGGTATTTCAAATATAGGTGTCGATAGGCATTTCAGATATGGTTGCCGATAGGCATTTCAAATATAGGTGCTGATAGGCATTTCAGATGTAGTTTCCGATAGGCATTTCAAAAATAGGTGCCGATAGGCATTTCAGATATAGGTGCCGATAGGCATTTCAGATATAGTTGCCGATTGGCATTTTAAAAATAGGTGCCGATAGGCATTTTAGATGTAGTTTCGGATAGGCATTTCAAAAATAGGTGCCGATAGGCATTTCAGATATAGGTGCCGATAGGCATATCAGATATAGTTGCCGATAGGCATTTAAAATATAGGTGCCGATAGGCATTTCAATTATAGGTGTCGATAGGCATTTCAGATATAAATGCCGAAAGGCATTTCAGATATAGGTGCCGATAGGCATTTCTGATGTGGTTGCCAATAGGCATTTCAAATATAGGTGCTGATAGGCATTTCAGATGTAGTTTCCGATAGGCATTTCAAAAATAGGTGCCGATAGGCATTTCAGATATAGGTGCCGATAGGCATTTCAGATATAGTTGCCGATTGGCATTTTAAAAATAGGTGCCGATAGGCATTTCAGATATAGAAGCCGATAGGCATTTCAAATATAGGTGCCGATAGGCATTTCAGATATAGAATCCGATAGGCATTTCAAATATAGGTGCTGATAGGCATTTCAGATGTAGTTTCCGATAGGCATTTCAAAAATTGGTGCCGATAGGCATTTCAGATATAGGTGCCGATAGGCATTTAAGATATAGTTGCCGATTGGCATTTTTAAAATAGGTGCCGATAGGGATTTCAGATATAGAAGCCGATAGGCATTTCAAATATAGGTGCCGATAGGCATTCCAGATATGGTTGCCGATAGGCATTTCAAATATAGGTGCTGATAGGCATTTCAGATGTAGTTTCTGATAGGCATTTCAAAAATTTGTGCCGATAGGCGTTTCAGATATAGGTGCCGATAGGCATTTCAGATATAGTTGCCGATTGGCATTTTTAAAATAGGTGCCGATAGGCATTTCAGATATAGAAGCCGATTGGTATTTCAAATATAGGTGCCGATAGGCATTCCAGATATGGTTGCCGATAGGCATTTCAAATATAGGTGCTGATAGGCATTTTAGATGTAGTTTCCGATAGGCACTTCAAAAATTGATGCCGATAGGCATTTCAAATATAGGTGCCGATAGGCATTCCAGATATGGTTGCCGATAAGCATTTCAAATATAGGTGCTGATAGGCATTTCAGATGTAGTTTCCGATAGGCATTTCAAAAATAGGTGCCGATAGGCATTTCAGATATAGGTGCCGATAGGCATTTCAGATATAGTTGCCGATTGGCATTTTAAAAATAGGTGCCGATAGGCATTTCAGATATAGAAGCCGATAGGTATTTCAAATAAAGGTGTCGATAGGCATTTCAGATATGGTTGCCGATAGGCATTTCAAATATAGGTGCTGATAGGCATTTCAGATGTAGTTTCCGATAGGCATTTCAAAAATAGGTGCCGATAGGCATTTCAGATATAGGTGCCGATAGGCATTTCAGATATAGTTGCCGATTGGCATTTTAAAAAAAGGTGCCGATAGGCATTTTAGATGTAGTTTCGGATAGGCATTTCAAAAATAGGTGCCGATAGGCATTTCAGATATAGGTGCCGATAGGCATATCAGATATAGTTGCCGATAGGCATTTAAAATATAGGTGCCGATGGGCATTTCAATTATAAGTGTCGATAGGCATTTCAGATATAAATGCCGAAAGGCATTTCAGATATAGGTGCCGATAGGCATTTCTGATCTGGTTGCCGATAGGCATTTCAAATATAGGTGCTGATAGGCATTTCAGATGTAGTTTCCGATAGGCATTTCAAAAATAGGTGCCGATAGGCATTTCAGATATAGGTGCCGATAGGCATTTCAGATATAGTTGCCGATTGGCATTTTAAAAATAGGTGCCGATAGGCATTTCAGATATAGAAGCCGATAGGCATTTCAAATATAGGTGCCGATAGGCATTCCAAATATGGTTGCCGATAGGCAGTTCAAATATAGGTGCTGATAGGCATTTCAGATGTAGTTTCCGATAGGCATTTCAAAAATTGGTGCCGATAGGCATTTCAGATATAGGTGCTGATAGGCATTTAAGATATAGTTGCCGATTGGCATTTTAAAAATAGGTGCCGATAGGCATTTCAGATATAGAAGCCGATAGGTATTTCAAATATAGGTGTCGATAGGCATTTCAGATATGGTTGCCGATAGGCATTTCAAATATTGGTGCTGATAGGCATTTCAGATGTAGTTTCCGATAGGCATTTCAAAAATAGGTGCCGATAGGCATTTCAGATATAGGTGCCGATAGGCATTTCAGATATAGTTGCCGATTGGCATTTTTAAAATAGGTGCCGATAGGGATTTCAGATATAGAAGCCGATAGGCATTTCAAATATTGGTGCTGATAGGCATTCCAGATATGGTTGCCGATAGGCATTTCAAATATAGGTGCTGATAGGCATTTCAGATGTAGTTTCTGATAGGCATTTCAAAAATTTGTGCCGATAGGCATTTCAGATATAGGTGCCGATAGGCATTTCAGATATAGTTGCCGATTGGCATTTTAAAAATAGGTGCCGATACGCATTTCAGATAAAGAAGCCGATAGGTATTTCAAATATAGGTGCCGATAGGCATTCCAGATATGGTTGCCGATAGGCATTTCAAATATAGGTGCTGATAGGCATTTTAGATGTAGTTTCCGATAGGCATTTCAAAAATTGATGCCGATAGGCATTTCAGATATAGGTGCCGATAGGCATTTCAGATATAGTTGCCGATAGGCATTTCAGATATAGAAGCCGATAGGTATTTCAAATATAGGTGCCGATAGGCATTCCAGATATGGTTGCCGATAGGCATTTCAAATATAGGTGCTGATAGGCATTTCAGATGTAGTTTCCGATAGGCATTTCAAAAATTGGTGCCGATAGGCATTTCAGATATAGGTGCCGATAGGCATTTCAGATATAGTTGCCGATTGGCATTTTAAAAATAGGTGCCGATAGGCATTTCAGATATAGAAGCCGATAGGTATTTCAAATAAAGGTGTCGATAGGCATTTCAGATATGGTTGCCGATAGGCATTTCAAATATAGGTGCTGATAGGCATTTCAGATGTAGTTTCCGATAGGCATTTCAAAAATTGGTGCCGATAGGCATTTCAGATATAGGTGCCGATAGGCATTTCAGATATAGGTGCCGATAGGCATTTCAGATATAGAAGCTGGTAGGTATTTCAAATATAGGTGTCGATAGGCATTTCAGATATGATTGCCGATAGGCATTTCAAATATAGGTGCTGATAGGCATTTCAGATATAGTTGCCGATTGGCATTTTAAAAATAGGTGCCGATAGGCATTTAAGATGTAGTTTCCGATAGGCATTTCAAAAATAGGTACCGATAGGCATTTCAGATATAGGTGCCGAAAGGTATTTTAAAAATAGGTGCCGATAGGCATTTTAGATGTAGTTTCCGATAGGCATTTCAAAAAGAGGTGCCGATAGGCATTATAGATATAGGTGCCGATAGGCATTTCAGATATAGTTGCCGATTGGCATTTTAAAAAAAGGTGCCGATAGGCATTTTAGATGTAGTTTCCGATAGGCATTTCAAAAATAGGTACCGATAGGCATTTCAGATATAGGTGCCGATATGCATTTCAGATATAGTTACCGATTGGCATTTTAAAAATAGGTGTCGATAGGCATTTCTGATATAGAATCCGATAGGCATTTCAAATATAGGTGCTGATAGGCATTTCAGATGTAGTTTCCGATAGGCATTTCAAAAATTGGTGCCGATAGGCATTTCAGATATAGGTGCCGATAGGCATTTCAGATATAGTTGCCTATTGGCATTTTTAAAATAGGTGCCGATAGGCATTTCAGATGTAGAAGCCGATAGGTATTTCAAATATAGGTGTCGATAGGCATTTCAGATATGGTTGGCGATAGGCATTTCAAATATAGGTGCTGAGAGGCATTTCAGATGTAGTTTCCGATAGGCATTTCAAAAATTGGTGCCCATAGGCATTTCAGATATAGGTGCCGATAGGCATTTCAGATATAGTTGCCGATTAGCATTTTAAAAATAGGTGCCGATAGGCATTTCAAATATAGAAGCTGATAGGCATTTCAAATATATGTGCCGATAGGCATTCCAGATATGGTTGCCGATAGGCATTTCAAATATAGGTGCTGATAGGCATTTTAGATGTAGTTTCCGATAGGCATTTCAAAAATAGTTGCCGATAGGCATTTCAGATATAGGTGCCGATAGGCATTTCAGATATAGTTGCCGATTGGCATTTTAAAAATAGGTGCCGATAGGCATTTTAGATGTAGTTTCCGATAGGCATTTCAAAAATAGGTGCCGATAGGCATTTCAGATATCGGTGCCGATAGGCATATCAGATATATTTGCCGATAGGCATTTAAAATATAGGTGCCGATAGGCATTACAAATATAGCTGTCGATAGGCATTTCAGATATAAATGCCGAAAGGCATTTCAGATATAGGTGCCGATAGGCATTTGTGATGTAGTTGCCAATAGGCATTTCAAATATAGGTGCTGATTAGCATTTCAGATGTAGTTTCCGATAGGCGTTTCAAAAATAGGTGCCGATAGGCATATCAGATATAGGTGCCGATAGGCATTTTAGATATAGATGCCGATTGGCATTTTAAAAATAGGTGCCGATAGGCATTTCAGATATAGAAGCCGATAGGCATTTCAAATATAGGTGCCGATAGGCATTCCAGATATGGTTGCCGATAGGCATTTCAAATATAGGTGTCGATAGGCATTTCAGATAATTGGTGTCGATAGGCATTTCAGATATAGGTGCCGATAGGCATTTCAGATATAGTTGCCGATTGGCATTTTAAAAATATGTGCCGATAGGCATTTCAGATATAGAAGCCGGATAGGTCATTTCAAATATAGGTGCCGATAGGCATTCCAGATATGGTTGCCGATAG
>JAVRKA010001156.1:0-23777 GCA_034508555.1 Venustoraphidia nigricollis | reverse complement strand
GCCAATAGGCATTTTTAAAATACGTGCCGATAGGCATTTCAGATATAGAAGCCGATAGGCATTTCAAATATAGGTGCCGATAGGCATTCCAGATATGGTTGCCGATAGGCATTTCAAATATAGGTGCTGATAGGCATTTCAGAAGTAGTTTCCGATAGGCATTTCAAAAATAGGTGCCGATAGGCGTTTCAGATATAGGTGCCGATAGGCATTTCAGATATAGTTGCCGATTGGCATTTTAAAAATAGGTGCCGATAGGCATTTCAGATGTAGTTTCCGATAGGCAATTCAAAAATAGGTGCCGATAGGCATTTCAGATATAGGTGCCGATAGGCATATCAGATATAGTTGCCAATAGGCATTTAAAATATAGGTGCCGATAGGCATTTCAAATATAGGTGTCGATAGGCATTTCAGATATAAATGCCGAAAGGCATTTCAGATATAGGTGCCGATAGGCATTTCTGATGTGGTTGCCGATAGGCATTTCTAATATAGGTGCTGATAGGCATTTCAGATGTAGTTTCCGATAGGCATTTCAAAAATAGGTTCCGATGGGCATTTCAGATATAGGTGCCGATAGGCACTTCAGATATAGTTGCCGATTGGCATTTTAAAAATAGGTGCCGATAGGCATTTCAGATATAGAAGCCGATAGGTATTTCAAATATAGATGTCGATAGGCATTTCAGATATGGTTGCCGATAGGCATTTCAAATATAGGTGCAGATAGGCATTTCAGATGTAGTTTCCGAAAGGCATTTAAAAAATAGGTGCCGATAGGCATTTCAGATATAGGTGCCGATAGGCATTTCAGATATAGTTGCCGATTGGCATTTTAAAAATAGGTGCCGATAGGCATTTTTAAAATACGTGCCGATAGGCATTTCAGATATAGAAGCCGATAGGCATTTCAAATATAGGTGCCGATAGGCATTCCAGATATGGTTGCCGATAGGCATTTCAAATATAGGTGCTGATAGGCATTTCAGATGTAGTTTCCGATAGGCATTTCAAAAATAAGTGCCGATAGGCATTTCAGATATAGGTGCCGATAGGCATTTCAGATATAGTTGCCGATTGGCATTTTAAAAATAGGTGCCGATAGGCATTTCAGATGTAGTTTCCGATAGGCATTTCAAAAATAGGTGCCGATAGGCATTTCAGATATAGGTGCCCATAGGCATATCAGATATTGTTGCCAATAGGCATTTAAAATATAGGTGCCGATAGGCATTTCAAATATAGGTGTCGATAGGCATTTCAGATATAAATGCCGAATGGCGTTTCAGATATAGGTGCCGATAGGCATTTCTGATGTGGTTGCCGATAGGCATTTCTAATATAGGTGCTGATAGGCATTTCAGATGTAGTTTCCGATAGGCATTTCAAAAATACGTGCCGATGGGCATTTCAAATATAGGTGCCGATAGGCACTTCAGATATAGTTGCCGATTGGCATTTTAAAAATAGGTGCCGATAGGCATTTCTGATGTGGTTGCCGATAGGCATTTCTAATATAGGTGCTGATAGGCATTTCAGATGTAGTTTCCGATAGGCATTTCAAAAATACGTGCCGATGGGCATTTCAAATATAGGTGCCGATAAGCACTTCAGATATAGTTGCCGATTGGCATTTTAAAAATAGGTGCCGATAAGCATTTCGGATATAGAAGCCGATAGGCATTTCAAATATAGGTGCCGATAGGCATTCCAGATATGGTTGCCGATAGGCATTTCAAATATAGGTGCTGATAGGCATTTCAGAAGTAGTTTCCGATAGGCATTTCAAAAATAGGTGCCGATAGGTATTTCAGATATAGTTGCCGATTGGCATTTTAAAAATAGGTGCCGATAGGCATTTCAGATATAGAAGCCGATAGGCATTTCAAATATAGGTGCCGATAGGCATTCCAGATATGGTTGCCGATAGGCATTTCAAATATAGGTGCTGATAGGCATTTCAGATGTAGTTTTTGATAGGCATTTCAAAAATAAGTGCCGATAGTCATTTCAGATATAGGTGCCGATAGGCATTTCAGATATAGTTGCCGATTGACATTTTAAAAATAGGTGCCGATAGGCATTTCAGATATAAAAGCCGATAGGCATTTCAAATATAGGTGCCGATAGGCATTCCAGATATGGTTGCCGATAGGCATTTCAAATATAGGTGCTGATAGGCATTTCAGATGTAGTTTCCGATAGGCATTTCAAAAATAGGTGCCGAAAGGCATTTCAGATATAGGTGCCGATAGGCATTTCAGATATAGTTGCCGATTGGCATTATAAAAATAGGTGCCCATAGTAATTTCAGATTTAGAAGCCGATAGGCATCTCAAATATAGGTGCCGATAGGCATTCCAGATATGGTTGCCGATAGGCATTTTAAATATAGGTGCTGATAGGCATTCCAGATATGGTTGCCAATAGGCATTTCAAATATAGGTGCTGATAGGCATTTCAGATGTAGTTTCCGATAGGCATTTCAAAAATAGGTGCCGATAGGCATACCAGATATAGGTGCCGATAGGCATTTCAGATATAGTTGCCGATTGGCATTTTAAAAATAGGTGCCGATAGGCATTTCAGATATAGAAGCCGATAGGCATTTTTAATATAGGTTACCGATAGGCATTCCAGATATGGTTGCCGATAGGCATTTCAAATATAGGTGCTGATAGGCATTTCAGATGTAGTTTCCGATAGGCATTTCAAAAATAGGTGCCGATAGGCATTTCAGATATAGGTGCCGATAGGCATTCCAGATATAGTTGCCGATTGGCATTTTAAAAAATGGTGCTGATAGGAATTTCAGATATGGGTGCCGATAGGCATTTCAGATATGGGTGCCGATAGGCATTTCAGATATAGTTGCCGAATGGCATTTTAAAAATAGGTGCCGATAGGCATTTTTAAAATACGTGCCGATAGGCATTTCAGATATAGAAGCCGATAGGCATTTCAAATATAGGTGCCGATAGGCATTCCAGATATGGTTGCCGATAGGCATTTCAAATATAGGTGCTGATAGGCATTTCAGAAGTAGTTTCCGATAGGCATTTCAAAAATAGGCGCCGATAGGCATTTCAGATATAGGTGCCGATAGGCACTTCAGATATAGTTGCCGATAGGCATTTCAAATATAGGTGCTGATAGGCATTTCAGATGTAGTTTCCGATAGGCATTTCAAAAATTGGTGCCGATAGGCATTTCAGATATAGGTGCCGATAGGCATTTCAGATATAGTGGCCGATTGGCATTTTAAAAAAAGGTGCTGATAGGCATTTCAGATATGGGTGCCGATAGGCATTTCAGATATGGGTGCCGATAGGCATTTCAGATATAGTTGCCGATTGGCATTTTAAAAATAGGTGCCGATAGGCATTTTTAAAATACGTGCCGATAGGCATTTCAGATATAGAAGCCGATAGGCATTTCAAATATAGGTGCCGATAGGCATTCCAGACATGGTTGCCGATAGGCATTTCAAATATAGGTGCTGATAGGCATTTCAGAAGTAGTTTCCGATAGGCATTTCAAAAATAGGTGCCGATAGGTATTTCAGATATAGTTGCCGATTGGCATTTTAAAAATAGGTGCCGATAGGCATTTCAGATATAGAAGCCGATAGGCATTTCAAATATAGGTGCCGATAGGCATTCCAGATATGGTTGCCGATAGGCATTTCAAATATAGGTGCTGATAGGCATTTCAGATGTAGTTTTCGATAGGCATTTCAAAAATAAGTGCCGATAGTCATTTCAGATATAGGTGCCGATAGGCATTTCAGATATAGTTGCCGATTGGCATTTTAAAAATAGGTGCCGATAGGCATTTCAGATATAAAAGCCAATAGGCATTTCAAATATAGGTGCCGATAGGCATTCCAGATATGGTTGCCGATAGGCATTTCAAATATAGGTGCTGATAGGCATTTCAGATGTAGTTTCCGATAGGCATTTCAAAAATAGGTGCCGAAAGGCATTTCAGATATAGGTGCCGATTGGCATTTCAGATATAGTTGCCGATTGGCATTATAAAAATAGGTGCCGATAGGCATTTCAGATTTAGAAGCCGATAGGCATCTCAAATATAGGTGCCGATAGGCATTTCTGATGTGGTTGCCGATTGGCATTTTAAAAACAGGTGCCGATAGGCATTTCAGATATAGAAGCCGATAGGCATTTCAAAAATAGGTGCCGATAGGCATTCCAGATATAGAAGCCGATAGGCATTTCAAAAATAGGTGCCGATAGGCATTCCAGATATAGTTGCCGATAGGCATTTCAAATATAGGTGCTGATAGGCATTTCAGATGTAGTTTCCGATAGGCATTTCAAAAATTGGTGCCGATAGGCATTTCAGATATAGGTGCCGATAGGCATTTCAGATATAGTAGCCGATTGCCACTTTAAAAATAGGTGCCGATAGGCATTTCAGATATAGAAGCCGATAGGTATTTCAAATATAGGTGTCGATAGGCACTTCAGATTTGGTTGCCGATAAGCATTTCAAATATAGGTGCTGATAGGCATTCCAGATATGGTTGCCGATAGGCATTTCAAATATAGGTGCTGATAGGCATTTCAGATGTAGTTTCCGATAGGCATTTCAAAAATAGGTGCCGATAGGCATTTCAGATATAGGTGCCGATAGGCATTTCAGATATAGTTGCCGATTGGCATTTTAAAAAAAGGTGCCGATAGGCATTTCAGATATAGGTGCCGATAGGCATTTCCGATATGGGTGCTGATAGGCATTTCAGATATAGTTGCCGATTGGCATTTTAAAAATAGGTGCCGGTAGACATTTTTAAAATACGTGCCGATAGGCATTTCAGATATAGAAGCCGATAGGCATTTCAAATATAGGTGCCGATAGGCATTCCAGATATGGTTGCCGATAGGCATTTCAAATATAGGTGCTGATAGGCATTTCAGATGTAGTTTCCGATAGGCATTTCAAAAATAGGTGCCGATAGGCATTTCAGATATAGGTGCCGATAGGCATTTCAGATATAGTTGCCGATTGGCATTTTAAAAAAAGGTGCTGATAGGCATTTTAGATATGGGCGCCGATAGGCATTTCAGATATGGGTGCCGATAGGTATTTCAGATATAGTTGCCGAATGGCATTTTAAAAATAGGTGCCAATAGGCATTTTTAAAATACGTGCCGATAGGCATTTCAGATATAGAAGCCGATAGGCATTTCAAATATAGGTGCCGATAGGCATTCCAGATATGGTTGCCGATAGGCATTTCAAATATAGGTGCTGATAGGCATTTCAGAAGTAGTTTCCGATAGGCATTTCAAAAATAGGTGCCGATAGGCGTTTCAGATATAGGTGCCGATAGGCATTTCAGATATAGTTGCCGATTGGCATTTTAAAAATAGGTGCCGATAGGCATTTCAGATGTAGTTTCCGATAGGCAATTCAAAAATAGGTGCCGATAGGCATTTCAGATATAGGTGCCGATAGGCATATCAGATATAGTTGCCAATAGGCATTTAAAATATAGGTGCCGATAGGCATTTCAAATATAGGTGTCGATAGGCATTTCAGATATAAATGCCGAAAGGCATTTCAGATATAGGTGCCGATAGGCATTTCTGATGTGGTTGCCGATAGGCATTTCTAATATAGGTGCTGATAGGCATTTCAGATGTAGTTTCCGATAGGCATTTCAAAAATAGGTTCCGATGGGCATTTCAGATATAGGTGCCGATAGGCACTTCAGATATAGTTGCCGATTGGCATTTTAAAAATAGGTGCCGATAGGCATTTCAGATATAGAAGCCGATAGGTATTTCAAATATAGATGTCGATAGGCATTTCAGATATGGTTGCCGATAGGCATTTCAAATATAGGTGCAGATAGGCATTTCAGATGTAGTTTCCGAAAGGCATTTAAAAAATAGGTGCCGATAGGCATTTCAGATATAGGTGCCGATAGGCATTTCAGATATAGTTGCCGATTGGCATTTTAAAAATAGGTGCCGATAGGCATTTTTAAAATACGTGCCGATAGGCATTTCAGATATAGAAGCCGATAGGCATTTCAAATATAGGTGCCGATAGGCATTCCAGATATGGTTGCCGATAGGCATTTCAAATATAGGTGCTGATAGGCATTTCAGATGTAGTTTCCGATAGGCATTTCAAAAATAAGTGCCGATAGGCATTTCAGATATAGGTGCCGATAGGCATTTCAGATATAGTTGCCGATTGGCATTTTAAAAATAGGTGCCGATAGGCATTTCAGATGTAGTTTCCGATAGGCATTTCAAAAATAGGTGCCGATAGGCATTTCAGATATAGGTGCCCATAGGCATATCAGATATTGTTGCCAATAGGCATTTAAAATATAGGTGCCGATAGGCATTTCAAATATAGGTGTCGATAGGCATTTCAGATATAAATGCCGAATGGCGTTTCAGATATAGGTGCCGATAGGCATTTCTGATGTGGTTGCCGATAGGCATTTCTAATATAGGTGCTGATAGGCATTTCAGATGTAGTTTCCGATAGGCATTTCAAAAATACGTGCCGATGGGCATTTCAAATATAGGTGCCGATAGGCACTTCAGATATAGTTGCCGATTGGCATTTTAAAAATAGGTGCCGATAGGCATTTCTGATGTGGTTGCCGATAGGCATTTCTAATATAGGTGCTGATAGGCATTTCAGATGTAGTTTCCGATAGGCATTTCAAAAATACGTGCCGATGGGCATTTCAAATATAGGTGCCGATAAGCACTTCAGATATAGTTGCCGATTGGCATTTTAAAAATAGGTGCCGATAAGCATTTCGGATATAGAAGCCGATAGGCATTTCAAATATAGGTGCCGATAGGCATTCCAGATATGGTTGCCGATAGGCATTTCAAATATAGGTGCTGATAGGCATTTCAGAAGTAGTTTCCGATAGGCATTTCAAAAATAGGTGCCGATAGGTATTTCAGATATAGTTGCCGATTGGCATTTTAAAAATAGGTGCCGATAGGCATTTCAGATATAGAAGCCGATAGGCATTTCAAATATAGGTGCCGATAGGCATTCCAGATATGGTTGCCGATAGGCATTTCAAATATAGGTGCTGATAGGCATTTCAGATGTAGTTTTTGATAGGCATTTCAAAAATAAGTGCCGATAGTCATTTCAGATATAGGTGCCGATAGGCATTTCAGATATAGTTGCCGATTGACATTTTAAAAATAGGTGCCGATAGGCATTTCAGATATAAAAGCCGATAGGCATTTCAAATATAGGTGCCGATAGGCATTCCAGATATGGTTGCCGATAGGCATTTCAAATATAGGTGCTGATAGGCATTTCAGATGTAGTTTCCGATAGGCATTTCAAAAATAGGTGCCGAAAGGCATTTCAGATATAGGTGCCGATAGGCATTTCAGATATAGTTGCCGATTGGCATTATAAAAATAGGTGCCCATAGTAATTTCAGATTTAGAAGCCGATAGGCATCTCAAATATAGGTGCCGATAGGCATTCCAGATATGGTTGCCGATAGGCATTTTAAATATAGGTGCTGATAGGCATTCCAGATATGGTTGCCAATAGGCATTTCAAATATAGGTGCTGATAGGCATTTCAGATGTAGTTTCCGATAGGCATTTCAAAAATAGGTGCCGATAGGCATACCAGATATAGGTGCCGATAGGCATTTCAGATATAGTTGCCGATTGGCATTTTAAAAATAGGTGCCGATAGGCATTTCAGATATAGAAGCCGATAGGCATTTTTAATATAGGTTACCGATAGGCATTCCAGATATGGTTGCCGATAGGCATTTCAAATATAGGTGCTGATAGGCATTTCAGATGTAGTTTCCGATAGGCATTTCAAAAATAGGTGCCGATAGGCATTTCAGATATAGGTGCCGATAGGCATTCCAGATATAGTTGCCGATTGGCATTTTAAAAAATGGTGCTGATAGGAATTTCAGATATGGGTGCCGATAGGCATTTCAGATATGGGTGCCGATAGGCATTTCAGATATAGTTGCCGAATGGCATTTTAAAAATAGGTGCCGATAGGCATTTTTAAAATACGTGCCGATAGGCATTTCAGATATAGAAGCCGATAGGCATTTCAAATATAGGTGCCGATAGGCATTCCAGATATGGTTGCCGATAGGCATTTCAAATATAGGTGCTGATAGGCATTTCAGAAGTAGTTTCCGATAGGCATTTCAAAAATAGGCGCCGATAGGCATTTCAGATATAGGTGCCGATAGGCACTTCAGATATAGTTGCCGATTGGCATTTTAAAAATAGGTGCCGATAGGCATTTCAGATATAGAAGCCGATAGGTATTTCACATATAGATGTCGATAGGCATTTCAGATATGGTTGCCGATAGGCATTTCAAATATAGATGCAGATAGGCATTTCAGATGTAGTTTCCGAAAGGCATTTAAAAAATAGGTGCCGATAGGCAGTTCAGATATAGGTGCCGATAGGCATTTCAGATATAGTTGCCGATTGGCATTTTAAAAAAAGGTGCTGATAGGCATTTCAGAAATAGGTGCCGATCGGCATTTCAGATATGGGTGCCGATAGGCATTTCAGATATAGCTGCCGATTGGCATTTTAAAAATAGGTGCCGATAGGCATTTTTAAAATACGTGCCGATAGGCATTTCAGATATAGAAGCCGATAGGCATTTCAAATATAGGTGTTGATAGGCATTCCAGATATGGTTGCCGATAGGCATTTCAAATATAGGTGCTGATAGGCATTTCAGAAGTAGTTTCCGATAGGCATTTCAAAAATAGGTGCCGATAGGCATTTCAGATATAGTTTCCGATTGGCATTTTAAAAATAGGTGCCGATTGGCATTTCAGATATAGTTGCCGATTGGCATTTTAAAAGTAGGTGCCGATAGGCATTTCAGATGTATATTACGATAGGCATTTCAAAAATAGGTGCCGATAGGCATTTCAGATATAGGTGCCGATAGGCATTTCAGATATAGTTGCCGATTGCCACTTTAAAAATAGGTGCCGATAGGCCTTTCAGATATAGAAGCCGATAGGTATTTCAAATATAGGTGTCGATAGGCATTTCAGATTTGGTTGCCGATAGGCATTTCAAATATAGGTGCTGATAGGCATTCCAGATATGGTTGCCGATAGGCATTTCAAATATAGGTGCTGATAGGCATTTCAGATGTAGTTTCCGATAGGCCTATCAAAAATAGGTGCCTATAGGCATTTCAGATATAGGTGCCGATAGGCATTTCAGATATAGTTGCCGATTGGCATTTTAAAAATAGGTGCCTATAGGCATTTCAGATATAGAAGCCGATAGGCATTTCAAATATAGGTGCCGATAAGCATTCCAGATACGGTTGCCGATAGGCATATCAAATATAGGTGCCGATAGGCATTTCAGATATAGTTGCCAAATGGCATCTTAAAAATAGGTGCCGATAGGCATTTCAGATATAGAAGCCGATAGGCATTTCAAATATAGGTGCCGATAGGCATTCCAGATATGGTTGCCGATAGGCATTTCAAATATAGGTGCTGATAGGCATTTCAGATGTAGTTTCCGATAGGCATTTCAAAAATAGGTGCCGATAGGCATTTTAGATATAGGTGCCGATAGGCATTTCAGATATAGTTGCCGATTGGCATTTTAAAAATAAGTGCCGATAGGCATTTCAGATGTAGTTTCCGATAGGCATTTAAAAAATAGGTGCCGATAGGCATTTCAGATATAGGTGCCGATAGGCATATCAGATATAGTTGCCAATAGGCATTTAAAATATAGGTGCCGATAGGCATTTCAAATACAGGTGTCGATAGGCATTTCAGATATAAATGCCGAATGGCATTTCAGATATAGGTGCCGATAGGCATTTCTGATGTGGTTGCCGATAGGCATTTCTAATATAGGTGCTGATAGGCATTTCAGATGTAGTTTCCGATAGGCATTTCAAAATTAGGTGCCGATGGGCATTTCAGATATAGGTGCCGATAGGCACTTCAGATATAGTTGCCGATTGGCATTTTAGAAATAGGTGCCGATAGGCATTTCATATATAGAAGCCGATAGGTATTTCAAATATAGGTGTCGATAGGCATTTCAGATATGGTTGCCGATAGGCATTTCAAATATAGGTGCAGATAGGCATTTCAGATGTAGTTTCCGAAAGGCATTTAAAAAATAGGTGCCGATAGGCATTTCAGATATAGGTGCCGATAGGCATTTCAGATATAGTTGCCGATTGGCATTTTAAAAATAGGTGCCGATAGGCATTTCAGATATAGAAGCCGATAGGCATTTCAAATATAGGTGCCGATAGGCATTCCAGAAATGGTTGCCGATAGGCATTTCAAATATAGGTGCTGATAGGCATTTCAGATGTAGTTTCCGATAGGCATTTCAATAATAAGTGCCGATAGGCATTTCAGATATAGGTGCCGATAGGCATTTCAGATATAGTTGTTGATTGGCATTTTAAAAATAGGTGCCGATAGGCATTTCAGATATAGAAGCCGATAGCCATTTCAAATATAGGTGCCGATAGGCATTCCAGATATGGTTGCCGATAGGCATTTCAAATATAGGTGCTCATAGGCATTTCAGATGTAGTTTCCGATAGGCACTTCAAAAATAGGTGCCGATAGGCATTTCAGATATAGGTGCCGATAGGCATTTCAGATATAGTTGCCGATTGGCATTATAAAAATAGGTGCCGATAGGCATTTCAGATTTAGAAGCCGATAGGCATTTCAAATATAGGTGCCGATAGGCATTCCAGATATGGTTGCCGATAGGCATTTCAAATATAGGTGCTAATAGGCATTTCAGATGTAGTTTGCGATAGGCATTTCAAAAATAGGTGCCGATTGGCATTTCAGTTATAGATGCCGATAAGCATATCAGATATAGTTGCCAATTGGCATTTTAAAAATAGGTGCCGATAGGCATTTCAAATATAGAAGCCGATAGGCATTTCAAATATAGGTGCCGATAGGCATTCCAGATATGGTTGCCGATAGGCATTTCAAATATAGGTGCTGATAGGCATTTCAGATGTAGTTTCCGATAGGCATTTCAAAAATAGGTGCCGATAGGCATTTCAGATATAGAAGCCGATAGGCAGTTCAAATATAGGTGCCGATAGGCATTCCAGATACGGTTGCCAATAGGCATTTCAAATATGGGTGCTGATAGGCATTTCAGATGTAGTTTTCGATAGGCATTTAAAAAATAGGTGCAGATAGGCATATCAGATATAGGTGCCGATAGGCATTTTAGATATAGTTGCCGATTGGCATTTTAAAAATAAGTGCCGATAGGCATTTCAGATATAGAAGCCGATAGGCATTTTAAATATAGGTGCCGATAGGCATTCCAGATATGGTTGCCGATAGGCATTTCAAATATAGGTGCTGATAAGCATTTCAGATGTAGTTTCCGATAGGCATTTCAAAAAATAGGTGCCGATAGGCATTTCAGATATAGGTGCCGATAGGCATTTCAGATATAGTTGCCGATTGGCATTTTAAAAAAAGGTGCTGATAGGCATTTCAGATATGGGTGCCGATAGGCATTTCAATTATGGGTGCCGATAGGCATTTCAGATATAGTTGTCGATTGGCATTTTAAAAATAGGTGCCGATAGGCATTTTTAAAATACGTGCCGATAGGCATTTCAGATATAGAAGCCGATAGGCATTTCAAATATAGGTGCCGATATGCATTCCAGATATGGTTGCCGATAGGCATTTCAAATATAGGTGCTGATAGGCATTTCAGAAGTAGTTTCCGATAGGCATTTCAAAAATAGGTGCCGATAGGCATTTTAGATATAGGTGCCGATAGGCATTTCAGATATAGTTGTCGATTAGCATTTTAAAAATAGGTGCCGATAGGCATTTCAGATATAGAAGCCGATAGGCATTTCAAATATAGGTGCCGATAGGCATTCCAGATACGGTTGCCGATAGGCATTTCAAATATGGGTGCCGATAGGCATTCCAGATATGGTTGCCGATAGGCATTTCAAATATAGGTGCTGATAGGCATTTTAGATGTAGTTTCCGATAGGCATTTCAAAAATAGGTGCCGATAGGCATTTTAGATATAGGTGCCGATAGGCATTTAAGATATAGTTGCCGATTGGCATTTTAAAAATAGGTGCCGATAGGCATTTCAGATGTAGTTTCCGATAGGCATTTTGAAAATAGGTGCCGATAGGCATTTCAGATATAGGTGCCGATAGGCATATCAGATATAGTTGCCAATAGACATTAAAAATATAGGTGCCGATAGGCATTTCAAATATAGGTGTCGATAGGCATTTCAGATATAAATGCCGAAAGGCATTTGAGATATAGGTGCCGATAGGCATTTCTGATGTGGTTGCCGATAGGCATTTCTAATATAGGTGCTGATAGGCATTTCAGATGTAGTTTCCGATAGGCATTTCAAAAATAGGTGCCGATGGGCATTTCAGATATAGGTGCCGATAGGCATTTCAGATATAGAAGCAAATAGGTATTTCAAATATAGGTGTCGATAGGCATATCAGATATAGTTGCCAATAGGCATTAAAAATATAGGTGCCGATAGGCATTTCAAATATAGGTGTCGATAGGCATTTCAGATATAAATGCCGAAAGGCATTTGAGATATAGGTGCCGATAGGCATTTCTGATGTGGTTGCCGATAGGCATTTCTAATATAGGTGCTGATAGGCATTTCAGATGTAGTTTCCGATAGGCATTTCAAAAATAGGTGCCGATGGGCATTTCAGATATAGGTGCAGATAGGCATTTCAGATATAGAAGCAAATAGGTATTTCAAATATAGGTGTCGATAGGCATTTCAGGTATGGTTGCCGATAGGCATTTCAAATATAGGTGCAGATAGGCATTTCAGATGTAGTTTCCGAAAGGCATTTAAAAAATAGGTGCCGATAGGCATTTCAGATTGAGGTGCCGATAGGCATTTCAGATATAGTTGTCGATTGGCATTTTAAAAATAGGTGCCGATAGGCATTTCAGATATAGAAGCCGATAGGCATTTCAAATATAGGTGCCGATAAGCATTCCAAATATGGTTGCCGATAGGCATTTCAAACATAGGTGCTGATGGGCATTTCAGATGTAGTTTCCGATAAGCATTTCAAAAATAAGTGCCGATAGACATTTCAGATATAGGTGCCGATAGGCATTTCAGATATAGTTGCCGATTGGCATTTTAAAAATAGGTGCCGATAGGCAGTTCAGATTGAGAAGCCGATAGGCATTTCAAATATAGTTGCCGATAGGCATTCCAGATATGGTTGCCGATAGGCATTTCAAATATAGGTGCTGATAGGCATTTCAGATGTAGTTTCCGATAGGCATTTCAAAAATAAGTGCCGATAGGCATTTCAGATATAGGTGCCGATAGGCATTTCAGATATAGTTGCCGATTGGCATTTTAAAAATAGGTGCCGATAGGCATTTCAGATATAGAAGCCGATAGCCATTTCAAATATAGGTGCCGATAGGCATTCCAGATATGGTTGCCGATAGGCATTTCAAATATAGGTGCTGATAGGCATTTCAGATGTAGTTTTAGATAGGCATTTCAAAAATAGGTGCCGATAGCCATTTCAGATATAGGTGCCGATAGGCATTTCAGATATAGTTGCCGATTGACATTATAAAATAGGTGCCGATAGGCATTTCAGATTTAGAAGCCGATAGGCATTTCAAATATAGGTGCCGATAGGCATTCCAGATATGGTTGCCGATAGGCATTTCAAATATAGGTGCTAATAGGCATTTCAGATGTAGTTTGCGATAGGCATTTCAAAAATAAGTGCCGATTGGCATTTCAGTTATAGATGCCGATAAGCATATCAGATATAGTTGCCAATTGGCATTTTAAAAATAGGTGCCGATAGGCATTTCAGATATAGGTGCCGATAGGCATTTCAGATATAGTTGCCGATTGGCATTTTAAAAAAAGGTGCTGATAGGCATTTCAGATATGGGTGCCGATAGGCATTTCAGATATGGGTGCCGATAGGCATTTCAGATATAGTTGCCGATTGGCATTTTAAAAATAGGTGCCGATAGGCATTTCAGATATAGAAGCCGATAGGCATTTTAAATATAGGTGCCGATAGGCATTCCAGATATGGTTGCCGATAGGCATTTCAAATATGGGTGCTGATAGGCATTTCAGATGTAGTTTCCGATAGGCATTTCAAAAATAGGTGCCGATAGGCATATCAGATATAGGTGCCGATAGGCATTTCAGATATAGTTGCCGATTGGCATTTTAAAAATAGGTGCCGATAGGTATTTCAGATATAGAAGCCGATAGGCATTTCAAATATAGGTGCCGATAGGCATTCCAGATATGGTTGCCGATAGGCATTTCAAATATAGGTGCTGATAGGCATTTCAGAAGTAGTTTCCGATAGGCATTTCAAAATAGGTGCCGATAGGCATTTCAGATATAGGTGCCGATAGGCATTTCAGATATAGGTGCCGATAGGCATTTCAGATATAGTTGCCGATTGGCATTTTAAAAATAGGTGCCGATAGGCATTTCAGATATAGAAGCCGATAGGTATTTCAAAGATAGGTGTCGATAGGCATTTCAGATATAAATGCCGAAAGGCATTTCAGATATAGGTGCCGATAGGCATTTCTGATGTGGTTGCCGATTGGCATTTTAAAAATAGGTGCCGATAGGCATTTCAGATATAGAAGCCGATAGGCATTTCAAATATAGGTGCCGATAGGCATTCCAGATACGGTTGCCGATAGGCATTTCAAATATAGGTGCCGATAGGCATTTCAGATATAGTCTCCAATTGGCATCTTAAAAATAGGTGCCGATTGGCATTTCAGATATAGAAGCCGATAGGCATTTCAAATATAGGTGCCGATAGGCATTCCAGATATGGTTGCCGATAGGCATTTCAAATATAGGTGCTGATAGGCATTTCAGATGTAGTTTCCGATAGGCATTTTAAAAATAGGTGCCGATAGGCAATTCAGATATAGGTGCCGATAGGCATTTCAGATATAGTTGCCGATTGGCATTTTAAAAATAGGTGCCGATAGGCATTTCAGATGTAGTTTCCGATAGGCATTTCAAAAATAGGTGCCGATAGGCATTTCAGATATAGGTGCCCATAGGCATATCAGATATAGTTGCCAATAGGCATTTAAAATATAGGTGCCGATAGGCATTTCAAATATAGGTGTCGATAGGCATTTCAGATATAAATGCCGAAAGGCATTAAGATATAGGTGCCGATAGGCATTTCTGATGTGGTTGCCGATAGGCATTTCTAATATAGGTGCTGATAGGCATTTCAGTTGTAGTTTCCGATAGGCATTTCAAAAATAGGTGCCGATATGCATTTCAGATATAGGTGCCGATAGGCACTTCAGATATAGTTGCCGATTGGCATTTTAAGAATAGGTGCCGATAGGCATTTCAGATATAGAAGCCGATAGGTATTTCAAATATAGATGTCGATAGGCATTTCAGATATGGTTGCCGATAGGCATTTCAAATATAGGTGCTGATAGGCATTTCAGAAGTAATTTCCGATAGGCATTTCAAAAATAGGTGCCGATAGGCATTTCAGATATAGGTGCCGATAGGCATTTCAGATATAGTTGCCGATTGGCATTTTAAAAATAGGTGCCGATAGGCATTTCAGATGTAGTTTCCGATAGGCATTTCAAAAATAGGTGCCGATAGTCATTTCAGATATAGGTGCCGATAGGCATATCAGATATAGTTGCCAATAGGCATTTAAAATATAGGTGCCAATAGGCATTTCAAATATAGGTGTCGGTAGGCATTTCAGATATAAATGCCGAAAGGCATTTCAGATATAGGTGCCGATAGGCATTTCTGATGTGGTTGCCCATAGGCATTTCTAATATAGGTGCCGATAGGCATTTCAGATGTAGTTTTCGATAGGCATTTCAAAAATAGGTGCCGATGGGCATTTCAGATATAGGTGCCGATAGGCACTTCAGATATAGTTGCCGATTGGCATTTTAAAAATAGGTGCCGATAGGCATTTCAGATATAGAAGCCGATAGGTATTTCAAATATAGATGTCGATAGGCATTTCAGATATGGTTGCCGATAGGCATTTCAAATATAGGTGCAGATAGGCATTTCAGATGTAGTTTCCGAAAGGCATTTAAAAAATAGGTGCCGATAGGCATTTCAGATATAGGTGCCGATAGGCATTTCAGATATAGTTGCCGATTGGCATTTTAAAAAAAGGTGCTGATAGGCATTTATGAAATGGGTGCCGATCGGCATTTCAGATATGGGTGCCGATAGGCATTTCAGATATAGTTGCCGATGGGAATTTAAAAATAGGTCTCGATAGGCATTTTTAAAATACGTGCCGATAGGCATTTCAGATATAGAAGCCGATAGGCATTTCAAATATAGGTGTTGATAGGCATTCCAGATATGGTTGCCGATAGGCATTTCAAATATAGGTGCTGATAGGCATTTCAGAAGTAGTTTCCGATAGGCATTTCAAAAATAGGTGCCGATAGGCATTTCAGATATAGTTGCCGATTGGCATTTTAAAAATAGGTGATGATAGGCATTTCAGATATAGAAGCCGATAGGCATTTCAAATATAGGTGCCGATAGGCATTCCAGATATGGTTGCCGATAGGCATTTCAAATATAGGTGCTGATAGGCATTTCAGATGTAGTTTCCGATAGGCATTTCAAAAATAAGTGCCGATAGGCATTTCAGATATAGGTGCCGATAGGCATTTCAGATATAGTTGCCGATTGGCATTTTAAAAATAGGTGCCGATAGGCATTTCAGATATAGAAGCCGATAGGCATTTCAAATATAGGTGCCGATAGGCATTTCAGAATTAGAAGCCGATAGGCATTTCAAATATAGGTGCCGATAGGCATTCCAGATATGGTTGCCGATAGGCATTTCAAATATGGGTGCTGATAGGCATTTCAGATGTAGTTCATGATAGGCATTTCAAAAATAAGTGCCGATAGGCATTTCAGATATAGGTGCCGATAGGCATTTCAGATATAGTTGCCGATTGCCATTTTAAAAATAGGTGTCGATAGGCATTTCAGATATAGAAGCCGATAGGCATTTCAAATATAGGTGCCGATAGGCATTTCAGAATTAGAAGCCGATAGGCATTTCAAATATAGGTGCCGATAGGCATTCCAGATATGGTTGCCGATAGGCATTTCAAATATAGGTGCTGATAGGCATTTCAGATGTAGTTTCCGATAGGCATTTCAAAAATAGGTGCCGATAGGCATTTCAGATATAGGTGCCGATAGGCATTTCAGATATAGTTGCCGATTGGCATTATAAAAATAGGTGCCGATAGGCATTTCAGATTTAGAAGCCGATAGGCATTTCAAATATAGGTGCCGATAGGCATTCCAGATATGGTTGCCGAAAGGCATTTCAAATATAGGTGCTAATAGGCATTTCAGATGTAGTTTGCGATAGGCATTTCAAAAATAGGTGCCGATTGGCATTTCAGTTATAGATGCCGATAAGCATATCAGATATAGTTGCCAATTGGCATTTTAAAAATAGGTGCCGATAGGCATTTCAAATATAGAAGCCGATAGGCATTTCAAACATTTGTGCCGATAGGCATTCCAGATATGGGTGCCGATAGGCATTTCAAATATAGGTGCTGATAGGCATTTCAGATGTAGTTTCCGATAGGCATTTCAAAAATAGGTGCCGATAGGCATTTCAGATATAGGTGCCGATAGGCACTTCAGATATAGTTGCCGATTGGCATTTTAAAAATAGGTGCCGATAGGCATTTCAGATATAGAAGCCGATAGGCAGTTCAAATATAGGTGCCGATAGGCATTCCAGATATGGTTGCCAATAGGCATTTCAAATATAGGTGCTGATAGGCATTTCAGATGTAGTTTCCGATAGGCATTTCAAAAATAGGTGCCGATAGGCATATCAGATATAGGTGCCGATAGGCATTTCAGATATAGTTGCCGATTGGCATTTTAAAAATAGGTGCCGATAGGCATTTCAGATATAGAAGCCGATAGGCATTTTAAATATAGGTGCCGATAGGCATTCCAGATATGGTTGCCGATAGGCATTTCAAATATAGGTGCTGATAGGCATTTCAGATGTAGTTTCCGATAGGCATTTCAAAAATAGGTGCCGATAGGCATTTCAGTTATAGGTGCCGATAGGCATTTCAGATATAGTTGCAGATTGGCATTTTAAAAAAAGGTGCCGATAGGCATTTCAAATATGGGTGCCGATAGGCATTTCCGATATGGGTGCCGATAGGCATTTCAGATATAGTTGCCGATTGGCATTTTAAAAATAGGTGCCGGTAGGCATTTTTAAAATACGTGCCGATAGGCATTTCAGATATAGAAGCCGATAGGCATTTCAAATATAGGTGCCGATAGGCATTCCAGATATGGTTGCCGATAGGCATTTCAAATATAGGTGCTGATAGGCATTTCAGATGTAGTTTCCGATAGGCATTTCAAAAATAAGTGCCGATAGGCATTTCAGATATAGGTGCCGATAGGCATTTCAGATATAGTTGCCGATTGGCATTTTAAAAAAAGGTGCTGATAGGCATTTTAGATATGGGTGCCGATAGGCATTTCAGATATGGGTGCCGATAGGCATTTCAGATATAGTTGCCTAATGGCATTTTAAAAATAGGTGCCGATAGGCATTTTTAAAATACGTGCCGATAGGCATTTCAGATATAGAAGCCGATAGGCATTTCAAATATAGGTGCCGATAGGCATTCCAGATATGGTTGCCGATAGGCATTTCAAATATAGGTGCTGATAGGCATTTCAGAAGTAGTTTCCGATAGGCATTTCAAAAATAGGTGCCGATAGGCATTTCAGATATAGGTGCCGATAGGCATTTCAGATATAGTTGCCGATTGGCATTTTAAAAATAGGTGCCGATAGACATTTCAGATGTAGTTTCCGATAGGCATTTCAAAAATAGGTGCCGATAGGCATTTCAGATAAAGGTGCCGATAGGCATATCAGATATAGTTGCCAATAGGCATTTAAAATATAGGTGCCGATAGGCATTTCAAATATAGGTGTCGATAGGCATTTCAGATATAAATGCCGAAAGGCATTTCAGATATAGGTGCCGATAGGCATTTCTGATGTGGTTGCCGATAGGCATTTCTAATATAGGTGCTGATAGGCATTTCAGATGTAGTTTCCGATAGGCATTTCAAAAATAGGTGCCGATGGGCATTTCAGATATAGGTGCCGATAGGCACTTCAGATATAGTTGCCGGTTGGCATTTTAAAAATAGATGCCGATAGGCATTTCTGATATAGAAGCCGATAGGTATTTCAAATATAGATGTCGATAGGCATTTCAGATATGGTTGCCGATAGGCATTTCAAATATAGGTGCTGATAGGCATTTCAGATGTAGTTTCCGATAGGCATTTCAAAAATAGGTGCCGATAGGCATTTCAGATATAGTTGCCGATTGGCATTTTAAAAAAAGGTGCTGATAGGCATTTCAGATATGGGTGCCGATAGGCATTTCAGATATGGGTGCCGATAGGCATTTCAGATATAGTTGCCGAATGGCATTTTAAAAATAGGTGCCGATAGGCATTTTTAAAATACGTGCCGATAGGCATTTCAGATATAGAAGCCGATAGGCATTTCAAATATAGGTGCCGATAGGCATTCCAGATATGGTTGCCGATAGGCATTTCAAATATAGGTGCTGATAGGCATTTCAGAAGTAGTTTCCGATAGGCATTTCAAAAATAGGTGCCGATAGGCATTTCAGATATAGGTGCCGATAGGCATTTCAGATATAGTTGCCGATTGGCATTTTAAAAATAGGTGCCGATAGGCATTTCAGATGTAGTTTCCGATAGGCATTTCAAAAATAGGTGCCGATAGGCATTTCAGATATAGGTGCCCATAGGCATATCAGATATAGTTGCCAATAGGCATTTAAAATATAGGTGCCGATAGGCATTTCAGATATAGAAGCTGATAGGTATTTCAAATATAGGTGTCGATAGGCATTTCAGATATGGTTGCCGATAGGCATTTCAAATATAGGTGCTGATAGGCATTTCAGATGTAGTTTCCGATAGGCCTATCAAAAATAGGTGCCGATAGGCATTTCAGATATAGGTGCCGACAGGCATTTCAGATATAGTTGCCGATTAGCATTTTAAAAATAGGTGCCGATAGGCATTTCAGATATAGAAGCCGATAGGCATTTCAAATATAGGTGCCGATAAGCATTCCAGATATGGTTGCCGATAGGCATTTCAAATATAGGTGCTGATAGGCATTTCAGATGTAGTTTCCGATAGGCATTTTAAAAATAGGTGCCGATAGGCAATTCAGATATAGGTGCCGATAGGCATTTCAGATATAGTTGCCGATTGGCATTTTAAAAATAGGTGCCGATAGGCATTTCAGATGTAGTTTCCGATAGGCATTTCAAAAATAGGTGCCGATAGGCATTTCAGATATAGGTGCCCATAGGCATATCAGATATAGTTGCCAATAGGCATTTAAAATATAGGTGCCGATAGGCATTTCAAATATAGGTGTCGATAGGCATTTCAGATATAAATGCCGAAAGGCATTAAGATATAGGTGCCGATAGGCATTTCTGATGTGGTTGCCGATAGGCATTTCTAATATGGGTGCTGATAGGCATTTCAGTTGTAGTTTCCGACAGGCATTTCAAAAATAGGTGCCGATATGCATTTCAGATATAGGTGCCGATAGGCACTTCAGATATAGTTGCCGATTGGCATTTTAAAAATAGGTGCCGATAGGCATTTCAGATATAGAAGCCGATAGGTATTTCAAATATAGATGTCGATAGGCATTTCAGATATGGTTGCCGATAGGCATTTCAAATATAGGTGCTGATAGGCATTTCAGATGTAGTTTCCGATAGGCATTTCAAAAATAGGTGCCGATAGGCATTTCAGATATAGGTGCCGATAGGCATTTCAGATATAGTTGCCGATTGGCATTTTAAAAAAAGGTGCTGATAGGCATTTCAGATATGGGTGCCGATAGGCATTTCAGATATGGGTGCCGATAGGCATTTCAGATATAGTTGCCGAATGGCATTTTAAAAATAGGTGCCGATAGGCATTTTTAAAATACGTGCCGATAGGCATTTCAGATATAGAAGCCGATAGGCATTTCAAATATAGGTGCCGATAGGCGCTCCAGATATGGTTGCCGATAGGCATTTCAAATATAGGTGCTGATAGGCATTTCAGAAGTAGTTTCCGATAGGCATTTCAAAAATAGGTGCCGATAGGCATTTCAGATATAGGTGCCGATAGGCATTTCAGATATAGTTGCCGATTGGCATTTTAAAAATAGGTGCCGATAGGCATTTCAGATGTAGTTTCCGATAGGCATTTCAAAAATAGGTGCCGATAGGCATTTCAGATATAGGTGCCCATAGGCATATCAGATATAGTTGCCAATAGGCATTTAAAATATAGGTGCCGATAGGCATTTCAAATATAGGTGTCGGTAGGCATTTCAGATATAAATGCCGAAAGGCATTTCAGATATAGGTGCCGATAGGCATTTCTGATGGTGTTGCCGATAGGCATTTCTAATATAGGTGCCGATAGGCATTTCAGATGTAGTTTTCGATAGGCATTTCAAAAATAGGTGCCGATGGGCATTTCAGATATAGGTGCCGATAGGCACTTCAGATATAGTTGCCGATTGGCATTTTAAAAATAGGTGCCGATAGGCATTTCAGATATAGAAGCCGATAGGTATTTCAAATATAGATGTCGATAGGCATTTCAGATATGGTTGCCGATTGGCATTTTAAAAAAAGGTGCTGATAGGCATTTCAGATATAGTTGCCGATTGGCATTTTAAAAATAGGTGCCGATAGGCATTTCAGAATTAGAAGCCGATAGGCATTTCAAATATAGGTGCCGATAGGCATTCCAGATATGGTTGCCGATAGGCATTTCAAATATAGGTGCTGATAGGCATTTCAGATGTAGTTTCCGATAGGCATTTCAAAAATAAGTGCCGATAGGCATTTCAGATATAGGTGCCGATAGGCATTTCAGATATAGTTGCCGATTGGCATTTTAAAAATAGGTGCCGATAGGCATTTCAGAATTAGAAGCCGATAGGCATTTCAAATATAGGTGCCGATAGGCATTCCAGATATGGTTGCCGATAGGCATTTCAAATATAGGTGCTGATAGGCATTTCAGATGTAGTTTCCGATAGGCATTTCAAAAATAGGTGCCGATAGGCATTTCAGATATAGGTGCCGATAGGCATTTCAGATATAGTTGCCGATTGGCATTATAAAAATAGGTGCCGATAGGCATTTCAGATTTAGAAGCTGATAGGCATTTCAAATATAGGTGCCGATAGGCATTCCAGATATGGTTGCCGAAAGGCATTTCAAATATAGGTGCTAATAGGCATTTCAGATGTAGTTTGCGATAGGCATTTCAAAAATAGGTGCCGATTGGCATTTCAGTTATAGATGCCGATAAGCATATCAGATATAGTTGCCAATTGGCATTTTAAAAATAGGTGCCGATAGGCATTTCAAATATAGAAGCCGATAGGCATTTCAAACATAGGTGCCGATAGGCATTCCAGATATGGTTGCCGATAGGCATTTCAAATATAGGTGCTGATAGGCATTTCAGATGTAGTTTCCGATAGGCATTTCAAAAATAGGTGCCGATAGGCATTTCAGATATAGGTGCCGATAGGCACTTCAGATATAGTTGCCGATTGGCATTTTAAAAATAGGTGCCGATAGGCATTTTAAATATAGAAGCCGATAGGCAGTTCAAATATAGGTGCCGATAGGCATTCCAGATATGGTTGCCAATAGGCATTTCAAATATAGGTGCTGATAGGCATTTCAGATGTAGTTTCCGATAGGCATTTCAAAAATAGGTGCCGATAGGCATATCAGATATAGGTGCCGATAGGCATTTCAGATATAGTTGCCGATTGGCATTTTAAAAATAGGTGCCGATAGGCATTTCAGATATAGAAGCCGATAGGCATTTTAAATATAGGTGCCGATAGGCATTCCAGATATGGTTGCCGATAGGCATTTCAAATATAGGTGCTGATAGGCATTTCAGATGTAGTTTCCGATAGGCATTTCAAAAATAGGTGCCGATAGGCATTTCAGATATAGGTGCCGATAGGCATTTCAGATATAGTTGCCGATTGGCATTTTAAAAAAAGGTGCCGATAGGCATTTCAAATATGGGTGCCGATAGGCATTTCCGATATGGGTGCCGATAGGCATTTCAGATATAGTTGCCGATTGGCATTTTAAAAATAGGTGCCGGTAGGCATTTTTAAAATACGTGCCGGTAGGCATTTCAGATATAGAAGCCGATAAGGCATTTCAAATATAGGTGCCGATAGGCATTCCAGATATGGTTGCCGATAGGCATTTCAAATATAGGTGCTGATAGGCATTTCAGATGTAGTTTCCGATAGGCATTTCAAAAATAGGTGCCGATAGGCATTTCAGATATAGGTGCCGATAGGCATTTCAGATATAGTTGCCGATTGGCATTTTAAAAAAAGGTGCTGATAGGCATTTTAGATATGGGTGCCGATAGGCATTTCAGATATGGGTGCCGATAGGCATTTCAGATATAGTTGCCTAATGGCATTTTTAAAATAGGTGCC
>JAVRKA010001155.1:0-23856 GCA_034508555.1 Venustoraphidia nigricollis | reverse complement strand
TAGGTGTCGATAGGCATTTCAGATATAGGTGTCGATAGGCATTTCAGATATAGGTGTCGATAGGCATTTCAGATATAGGTGTCGATAGGCATTTCAGATATAGGTGCCGATAGGCATTTCAGATATAGTTGCCGATTGGCATTTTAAAAATAGGTGCCGATAGGCATTTCAGATATAGAAGCCGATAGGTATTTCAAATATAGGTGCCGATAGGCATTCCAGATATGGTTGCCGATAGGCATTTCAAATATAGGTGCTGATAGGCATTTCAGATGTAGTGTCCGATAGGCATTTCAAAAATAGGTGTCGATAGGCATTTCAGATATAGGTGTCGATAGGCATTTCAGATATAGGTGTCGATAGGCATTTCAGATATAGGTGTCGATAGGCATTTCAGATATAGGATTCGATAGGCATTTCAGATATAGGTGTCGATAGGCATTTCAGATATAGGTGTCGATAGGCATTTCAGATATAGGTGTCGATAGGCATTTCAGATATAGGTGTCGATAGGCATTTCAGATATAGGTGCCGATAGGCATTTCAGATATAGTTGCCGATTGGCATTTTAAAAATAGGTGCCGATAGGCATTTCAGATATAGAAGCCGATAGGCATTTCAAATATAGGTGCCGATAGGCATTCCAGATATGGTTGCCGATAGGCATTTCAAATTTAGGTGCTGATAGGCATTTCAGATGTAGTTTCCGATAGGCATTTCAAAAATAGGTGTTGATAGGCATTTCAGATATAGGTGTCGACAGGCATTTCAGATATAGGTGTCGATAGGCATTTCAGATATAGGTGTCGATAGGCATTTCAGATATAGGTGTCGATAGGCATTTCAGATATAGGTGTCGATAGGCATTTCAGATATAGGTGTCGATAGGCATTTCAGATATAGGTGTCGATAGGCATTTCAGATATAGGTGTCGATAGGCATTTCAGATATAGGTGTCGATAGACATTTCAGATATATATGCCGATAGGCATTTCAGATATAGTTGCCGATTGGCATTTTAAAAATAGGTGCCGATAGGCATTCCAGATATAGAAGCCGATAGGCATTTCAAATATAGGTGCCGATAGGCATTCCAGATATGGTTGCCGATAGGCATTTCAAATATAGGTGCTGATAGGCATTTCAGATGTAGTTTCCGATAGGCATTTCAAAAATAGGTGTCGATAGGCATTTCAGATATAGGTGTCGATAGGCATTTCAGATATAGGTGTCGATAGGCATTTCAGATATAGGTGTCGATAGGCATTTCAGATATAGGTGTCGATAGGCATTTCAGATATAGGTGTCGATAGGCATTTCAGATATAGGTGTCGATAGGCATTTCAGATATAGGTGCCGATAGGCATTTCAGATATAGTTGCCGATTGGCATTTTAAAAATAGGTGCCGATAGGCATTTCAGATATAGAAGCCGATAGGCATTTCAAATATAGGTGCCGATAGGCATTCCATATATGGTTGCCGATAGGCATTTCAAATATAGGTGCTGATAGGCATTTCAGATGTAGTTTCCGATAGGCATTTCAAAAATAGGTGTCGACAGGCATTTCAGATATAGGTGTCGATAGGCATTTCAGATATAGGTGTCGATAGGCATTTCAGATATAGGTGTCGATAGGCATTTCAGATATAGGTGTCGATAGGCATTTCAGATATAGGTGTCGATAGGCATTTCAGATATAGGTGTCGATAGGCATTTCAGATATAGGTGCCGATAGGCATTTCAGATATAGTTGCCGATTGGCATTTTAAAAATAGGTGCCGATAGGCATTTCAGATATAGAAGCCGATAGGCATTTCAAATATAGGTGCCGATAGGCATTCCAGATATGGTTGCCGATAGGCATTTCAAATATAGGTGCTGATAGGCATTTCAGATGTAGTTTCCGATAGGCATTTCAAAAATAGGTGTCGATAGGCATTTCAGATATAGGTGTCGATAGGCATTTCAGATATAGGTGTCGATAGGCATTTCAGATATAGGTGTCGATAGGCATTTCAGATATAGGTGTCGATAGGCATTTCAGATATAGGTGTCGATAGGCATTTCAGATATAGGTGTCGATAGGCATTTCAGATATAGGTGTCGATAGGCATTTCAGATATAGGTGCCGATAGGCATTTCAGATATAGTTGCCGATTGGCATTTTAAAAATAGGTGCTGATAGGCATTTCAGATATAGAAGCCGATAGGCATTTCAAATATAGGTGCCGATAGGCATTTCAGATATGGTTGCCGATAGGCATTTCAAATATAGGTGCTGATAGGCATTTCAGATGTAGTTTCCGATAGGCATTTCAAAAATAGGTGTCGATAGGCATTTCAGATATAGGTGTCGATAGGCATTTCAGATATAGGTGTCGATAGGCATTTCAGATATAGGTGTCGATAGGCATTTCAGATATAGGTGCCGATAGGCATTTCAGATATAGTTGCCGATTGGCATTTTAAAAATAGGTGCCGATAGGCATTTCAGATATAGAAGCCGATAGGCATTTCAAATATAGGTGCCGATAGGCATTCCAGATATGGTTGCCGATAGGCATTTCAAATATAGGTGCTGATAGGCATTTCAGATGTAGTTTCCGATAGGCATTTCAAAAATAGGTGTCGATAGGCATTTCAGATATAGGTGTCGATAGGCATTTCAGATATAGGTGTCGATAGGCATTTTAGATATAGGTGTCGATAGGCATTTCAGATATAGGTTTCGATAGGCATTTCAGATATAGGTGTCGATAGGCATTTCAGATATAGGTGTCGATAGGCATTTCAGATATAGGTGTCGATAGGCATTTCAGATATAGGTGCCGATAGGCATTTCAGATATAGTTGCCGATTGGCATTTTAAAAATAGGTGCCGATAGGCATTTCAGATATAGAAGCCGTTAGGCATTTCAAATATAGGTGCCGATAGGCATTCCAGATATGGTTGCCGATAGGCATTTCAAATATAGGTGCTGATAGGCATTTCAGATGTAGTTTCCGATAGGCACTTCAAAAATAGGTGTCGATAGGCATTTCAGATATAGGTGTCGATAGGCATTTCAGATATAGGTGTCGATAGGTATTTCAGATATAGGTGTCGATAGGCATTTCAGATATAGGTGTCGATAGGCATTTCAGATATAGGTGTCGATAGGCATTTCAGATATAGGTGTCGATAGGCATTTCAGATATAGGTGTCGATAGGCATTTAAGATATAGATGCCGATAGGCATTTCAGATATAGTTGCCGATTGGCATTTTAAAAATAGGTGCCGATAGGCATTTCAGATATAGAAGCCGATAGGCATTTCAAATATAGGTGCCGATAAGCATTCCAGATATGGTTGCCGATAGGCATTTAAAATATAGGTGCTGATAGGCATTTCAAAAATAGGTGTCGATAGGCATTTCAGATATAGGTGTCGATAGGCATTTCAGATACAGGTGTCGATAGGCATTTCAGATATAGGTGTCGATAGACATTTCAGATATAGGTGTCGATAGGCATTTCAGATATAGGTGTCGATAGGCATTTCAGATATAGGTGTCGATAGGCATTTCAGATATAGGTGTCGATAGGCATTTCAGATATAGGTGTCGATAGGCATTTCAGATATAGGTGCCGATAGGCATTTCAGATATAGTTGCCGATTGGCATTTTAAAAATAGGTGCCGATAGGCATTTCAGATATAGAAGCCGATAGGCATTTCAAATATAGGTGCCGATAGGCATTCCAGATATGGTTGCCGATAGGCATTTCAAATATAGGTGCTGATAGGCATTTCAGATGTAGTTTCCGATAGGCATTTCAAAAATAGGTGTCGATAGGCATTTCAGATATAGTATTCGATAGGCATTTCAGATATAGGTGTCGATAGGCATTTCAGATATATGTGTCGATAGGCATTTCAGATATAGGTGTCTATAGGCATTTCAGATATAGGTGTCGATAGGCATTTCAGATATAGGTGTCGATAGGCATTTTAGATATAAGTGTCGATAGGCATTTCAGATATAGGTGCCGATAGGCATTTCAGATATAGTTGCCGATTGGCATTTTAAAAATAGGTGCCGATAGGCATTTTAGATATAGAAGCCGATAGGCATTTTAAATATAGGTGCCGATAGGCATTCCAGATATGGTTGCCGATAGGCATTTCAAATATAGGTGCTGATAGGCATTTCAGATGTAGTTTCCGATAGGCATTTCAAAAATGGTGTCGATAGGCATTTCAGATATAGGTGTCGATAGGCATTTCAGATATAGGTGTCGATAGGCATTTCAGATATAGGTGTCGATAGGCATTTCAGAAATAGGTGTCGATAGGCATTTCAGATATAGGTGTCGATAGGCATTTCAGATATAGGTGTCGATAGGCATTTCAGATATAGGTGTCGATAGGCATTTCAGATATGGGTGCTGATAGGCATTTCAGATATAGTTGCCGATTGGCATTTTAAAAATAGGTGCCGATAGGCATTTCAGATATAGAAGCCGATAGGCATTTCAAATATAGGTGCCGATAGGCATTCCAGATATGGTTGCCGATAGGCATTTCAAATATAGGTGCTGATAGGCATTCCAGATGTAGTTTCCGATAGGCATTTCAAAAATAGGTGTCGATAGGCATTTCAGATATAGGTGGCGATAGGCATTTCAGATATAGGTGTCGATAGGCATTTCAGATATAGGTGTCGATAGGCATTTCAGATATAGGTGACGATAGGCATTTTAGATATAGGTGTCGATAGGCATTTCAGATATAGGTGTCGATAGGCATTTCAGATATAGGTGTCGATAGGCATTTCAGATATAGGTGCCGATAGGCATTTCAGATATAGTTGCCGATTGGCATTTTAAAAATAGGTGCCGATAGGCATTTCAGATATAGAAGCCGATAGGCATTTCAAATATAGGTGCCGATAGGCATTCCAGATATGGTTGCCGATAGGCATTTCAAATATAGGTGCTGATAGGCATTTCAGATGTAGTTTCCGATAGGCATTTCAAAAATAGGTGTCGATAGGCATTTCAGATATAGGTGTCGATAGGCATTTCAGATATAGGTGTCGATAGGCATTTCAGATATAGGTGTCGATAGGCATTTCAGAAATAGGTGTCGATAGGCATTTCAAATATAGGTGTCGATAGGCATTTCAGATATAGGTGTCGATAGGCATTTCAGATATAGATGTCGATAGGCATTTCAGATATAGGTGCCGATAGGCATTTCAGATATAGTTGCCGATTGGCATTTTAAAAATAGGTGCCGATAGGCATTTCAGATATAGAAGCCGATAGGCATTTCAAATATAGGTGCCGATAGGCATTCCAGATATGGTTGCCGATAGGCATTTCAAATATAGGTGCTGATAAGCATTTCAGATGTAGTTTCCGATAGGCATTTCAAAAATAGGTGTCGATAGGCATTTCAGATATAGGTGTCGATAGGCATTTCAGATATAGGTGTCGATTGGCATTTCAGATATAGGTGTCGATAGGCATTTCAGATATAGGATTCGATAGGCATTTCAGATATAGGTGTCGATAGGCATTTCAGATATAGGTGTCGATAGGCATTTCAGATATAGGTGTCGATAGGCATTTCAGATATAGGTGTCGATAGGCATTTCAGATATAGGTGCCGATAGGCATTTCAGATATAGTTGCCGATTGGCATTTTAAAAATAGGTGCCGATAGGCATTTCAGATATAGAAGCCGATAGGCATTTCAAATATAGGTGCCGATAGGCATTCCAGATATGGTTGCCGATAGGCATTTCAAATATAGGTGCTGATAGGCATTTCAGATGTAGTTTCCGATAGGCATTTCAAAAATAGGTGTCGATAGGCATTTCAGATATAGGTGTCGATAGGCATTTCAAATATAGGTGTCGATAGGCATTTCAGATATAGGTGTCGATAGGCATTTCAGATATAGGTGTCGATAGGCATTTCAGATATAGGTGCCGATAGGCATTTCAGATATAGTTGCCGATTGGCATTTTAAAAATAGGTGCCGGTAGGCATTTCAGATATAGAAGCCGATAGGCATTTTAAATATAGGTGCCGATAGGCATTTCAGATATGGTTGCCGATAGGCATTTCAAATATAGGTGCTGATAGGCATTTCAGATGTAGTTTCCGATAGGCATTTCAAAAATAGGTGTCGATAGGCATTTCAGATATAGGTGTCGATAGGCATTTCAGATATAGGTGTCGATAGGCATTTCAGATATAGGTGTCGATAGGCATTTCAGATATAGGTGTCGATAGGCATTTCAGATATAGGTGCCGATAGGAATTTCAGATATAGTTGCCGATTGGCATTTTAAAAATAGGTGCCGATAGGCATTTCAGATATAGAAGCCGATAGGCATTTCAAATATAGGTGCCGATAGGCATTCCAGATATGGTTGCCGATAGGCATTTCAAATATAGGTGCTGATAGGCATTTCAGATGTAGTTTCCGATAGGCATTTCAAAAATAGGTGTCGATAGGCATTTCAGATATAGGTGTCGATAGGCATTTCAGATATAGGTGTCGATAGGCATTTCAGATATAGGTGTCGATAGGCATTTCAGATATAGGTGTCGGCATTTCAGATATAGGTGTCAATAGGCATTTCAGATATAGGTGTCGATAGGCATTTCAGATATAGGTGTCGATAGGCATTTCAGATATAGGTGCCGATAGGCATTTCAGATATAGTTGCCGATTGGCATTTTAAAAATAGGTGCCGATAGACATTTCAGATATAGAAGCCGATAGGCATTTCAAATATAGGTGCCGATAGGCATTCCAGATATGGTTGCCGATAGGAATTTCAAATAAAGGTGCTGATAGGCATTTTAGATGTAGTTTCCGATAGGCATTTCAAAAATAGGTGTCGATCGGCATTTCAGATATAGGTGTCGATAGGCATTTCAGATATAGGTGTCGATTGGCATTTCAGATATAGGTGTCGATAGGCATTTCAGATATAGGATTCGATAGGCATTTCAGATATAGGTGTCGATAGGCATTTCAGATATAGGTGTCGATAGGCATTTCAGATATAGGTGTCGAAAGGCATTTCAGATATAGGTGTCGATAGGCATTTCAGATATAGGTGCCGATAGGCATTTCAGATATAGTTGCCGATTGGCATTTTAAAAATAGGTGCCGATAGGCATTTCAGATATAGAAGCCGATAGGCATTTCAAATATAGGTGCCGATAGGCATTCCAGATATGGTTGCCGATAGGCATTTCAAATTTAGGTGCTGATAGGCATTTCAGATGTAGTTTCCGATAGGCATTTCAAAAATAGGTGTCGATAGGCATTTCAGATATAGGTGTCGATAGGCATTTCAGATATAGGTGTCGATAGTCATTTCAGATATAGGTGTCGATAGGCATTTCAGATATAGGTGTCGATAGGCATTTCAGATATAGGTGTCGATAGGCATTTCAGATATAGGTGTCGATAGACATTTCAGATATAGGTATCGATAGGCATTTCAGATATAGGTGCCGATAGGCATTTCAGATATAGTTGCCGATTGGCATTTTAAAAATAGGTGTCGATAGGCATTTCAGATATAGGTGTCGATAGGCATTTCAGATATAGGTGTCGATAGGCATTTCAGATATAGGTGTCGATAGGCATTTCAGATATAGGTGTCGATAGGCATTTAAAAAATAGGTGCCGATAGGCATTTCAGATATAGAAGCCGATAGGCATTTCAAATATAGGTGCCGATAGGCATTCCAGATATGGTGTCCGATAGGCATTTCAAATATAGGTGCTGATAGGCATTTCAGATGTAGTTTCCGATAGGCATTTCAAAAATAGATGTCGATAGGCATTTCAGATATAGGTGTCGATAGGCATTTCAGATATAGGTGTCGATAGGCATTTCAGATATAGGTGCCGATAGGCATTTCAGATATAGTTGCCGATTGGCATTTTAAAAATAGGTGCCGATAGGCATTTCAGATATAGAAGCCGATAGGCATTTCAAATATAGGTGCCGATAGGCATTCCAGATATGGTTGCCGATAGGCATTTCAAATATAGGTGCTGATAGGCATTTCAGATGTAGTTTCCGATAGGCATTTCAAAAATAGGTGTCGATAGGCATTTCAGATATAGGTGTCGATAGGCATTTCAGATATAGGTGTCGATAGGCATTTCAGATATAGGTGTCGATAGGCATTTCAGATATAGGTGTCGATAGGCATTTAAAAAATAGGTGCCGATAGGAATTTCAGATATAGAAGCCGATAGGCATTTCAAATATAGGTGCCGATAGGCATTCCAGATATGGTGTCCGATAGGCATTTCAAATATAGGTGCTGATAGGCATTTCAGATGTAGTTTCCGATAGGCATTTCAAAAATAGATGTCGATAGGCATTTCAGATATAGGTGTCGATAGGCATTTCAGATATAGGTGTCGATAGGCATTTCAGATATAGGTGTCGATAGGCATTTCAGATATAGGTGTCGATAAGCATTTCAGATATAGGTGTCGATAGGCATTTCAGATATAGGTGTCGATAGGCATTTCAGATATAGGTGTCGATAGGCATTTCAGATATAGGTGCCGATAGGCATTTCAGATATAGTTGCCGATTGGCATTTTAAAAATAGGTGCCGATAGGCATTTCAGATATAGAAGCCGATAGGGATTTCAAATATAGGTGCCGATAGGCATTCCAGATATGGTTGCCGATAGGCATTTCAAATATAGGTGCTGATAGGCATTTCAGATGTAGTTTCCGATAGGCATTTCAAAAATAGGTGTCGATAGGCATTTCAGATATAGGTGTCGATAGGCATTTCAGATATATGTGTCGATAGGCATTTCAGATATAGGTGTCGATAGGCATTTCAGATATAGGTGTCGATAGGCATTTCAGATATAGGTGTCGATAGGCATTTCAGATATAGGTGTCGATAGGCATTTCAGATATAGGTGTCGATAGGCATTTCAGATATAGGTGCCGATAGGCATTTCAGATATAGTTGCCGATTAGCATTTTAAAAATAGGTGCCGATAGGCATTTCAGATATAGAAGCCGATAGGCATTTCAAATATAGGTGCCGATAGGCATTCCAGATATGGTTGCCCATAGGCATTTCAAATATAGGTGCTGATAGGCATTTCAGATGTAGTTTCCGATAGGCATTTCAAAAATAGGCGTCGATAGGCATTTCAGATATAGGTGTCGATAGGCATTTCAGATATAGGTGTCGATAGGCATTTCAGAGATAGGTGTCGATAGGCATTTCAGATATAGGTGTCGATAGGCATTTCAGATATAGGTGTCGGTAGGCATTTCAGATATAGGTGTCGATAGGCATTTCAGATATAGGTGTCGATAGGCATTTCAGATATAGGTGTCGATAGGCATTTCAGATATAGGTGTCGATAGGCATTTCAGATATAGTTGCCGATTGGCATTTTAAAAATAGGTGCCGATAGGCATTTCAGATATAGAAGCCGATAGGCATTTCAAATATAGGTGCCGATAGGCATTCCAGATATGGTTGCCGATAGGCATTTCAAATATAGGTGCTGATAGGCATTTCAGATGTAGTTTCCGATAGGCATTTCAAAAATGGTGTCGATAGGCATTTCAGATATAGGTGTCGATAGGCATTTCAGATATAGGTGTCGATAGGCATTTCAGATATAGGTGTCGATAGGCATTTCAGAAATAGGTGTCGATAGGCATTTCAGATATAGGTGTCGATAGGCATTTCAGATATAGGTGTCGATAGGCATTTCAGATATAGGTGTCGATAGGCATTTCATATATGGGTGCTGATAGGCATTTCAGATATAGTTGCCGATTGGCATTTTAAAAATAGGTGCCGATAGGCATTTCAGATATAGAAGCCGATAGGCATTTCAAATATAGGTGCCGATAGGCATTCCAGATATCGTTGCCGATAGGCATTTCAAATATAGGTGCTGATAGGCATTCCAGATGTAGTTTCCGATAGGCATTTCAAAAATAGGTGTCGATAGGCATTTCAGATATAGGTGGCGATAGGCATTTCAGATATAGGTGTCGATAGGCATTTCAGATATAGGTGTCGATAGGCATTTCAGATATAGGTGACGATAGGCATTTTAGATATAGGTGTCGATAGGCATTTCAGATATAGGTGTCGATAGGCATTTCAGATATAGGTGTCGATAGGCATTTCAGATATAGGTGCCGATAGGCATTTCAGATATAGTTGCCGATTGGCATTTTAAAAATAGGTGCCGATAGGCATTTCAGATATAGAAGCCGATAGGCATTTCAAATATAGGTGCTGATAGGCATTTCAGATGTAGTTTCCGATAGGCATTTCAAAAATAGGTGTCGATAGGCATTTCAGATATAGGTGTCGATAGGCATTTCAGATATAGGTGTCGATATGCATTTCAGATATAGGTGTCGATAGGCATTTCAGAAATAGGTGTCGATAGGCATTTCAGATATAGGTGTCGATAGGCATTTCAGATATAGGTGTCGATAGGCATTTCAGATATAGGTGTCGATAGGCATTTCAGATATAGGTGCCGATAGGCATTTCAGATATAGTTGCCGATTGGCATTTTAAAAATAGGTGCCGATAGGCATTTCAGATATAGAAGCCGATAGGCATTTCAAATATAGGTGCCGATAGGCATTCCAGATATGGTTGCCGATAGGCATTTCAAATATAGGTGCTGATAAGCATTTCAGATGTAGTTTCCGATAGGCATTTCAAAAATAGGTGTCGATAGGCATTTCAGATATAGGTGTCGATAGGCATTTCAGATATAGGTGTCGATTGGCATTTTAGATATAGGTGTCGATAGGCATTTCAGATATAGGATTCGATAGGCATTTCAGATATAGGTGTCGATAGGCATTTCAGATATAGGTGTCGATAGGCATTTCAGATATAGGTGTCGATAGGCATTTCAGATATAGGTGTCGATAGGCATTTCAGATATAGGTGCCGATAGGCATTTCAGATATAGTTGCCGATTGGCATTTTAAAAATAGGTGCCGATAGGCATTTCAGATATAGAAGCCGATAGGCATTTCAAATATAGGTGCCGATAGGCATTCCAGATATGGTTGCCGATAGGCATTTCAAATATAGGTGCTGATAGGCATTTCAGATGTAGTTTCCGATAGGCATTTCAAAAATAGGTGTCGATAGGCATTTCAGATATAGGTGTCGATAGGCATTTCAAATATAGGTGTCGATAGGCATTTCAGATATAGGTGTCGATAGGCATTTCAGATATAGGTGTCGATAGGCATTTCAGATATAGGTGCCGATAGGCATTTCAGATATAGTTGCCGATTGGCATTTTAAAAATAGGTGCCGGTAGGCATTTCAGATATAGAAGCCGATAGGCATTTTAAATATAGGTGCCGATAGGCATTCCAGATATGGTTGCCGATAGGCATTTCAAATATAGGTGCTGATAGGCATTTCAGATGTAGTTTCCGATAGGCATTTCAAAAATAGGTGTCGATAGGCATTTCAGATATAGGTGTCGATAGGCATTTCAGATATAGGTGTCGATAGGCATTTCAGATATAGGTGTCGATAGGCATTTCAGATATAGGTGTCGATAGGCATTTCAGATATAGGTGTCGATAGGCATTTCAGATATAGGTGTCGATAGGCATTTCAGATATAGGTGCCGATAGGAATTTCAGATATAGTTGCCGATTGGCATTTTAAAAATAGGTGCCGATAGGCATTTCAGATATAGAAGCCGATAGGCATTTCAAATATAGGTGCCGATAGGCATTCCAGATATGGTTGCCGATAGGCATTTCAAATATAGGTGCTGATAGGCATTTCAGATGTAGTTTCCGATAGGCATTTCAAAAATAGGTGTCGATAGGCATTTCAGATATAGGTGTCGATAGGCATTTCAGATATTATAGGTGTCGATAGGCATTTCAGATATAGGTGTCGATAGGCATTTCAGATATAGGTGTCGATAGGCATTTCAGATATAGGTGCCGATAGGCATTTCAGATATAGTTGCCGATTGGCATTTTAAAAATAGGTGCCGATAGGCATTTCAGATATAGAAGCCGATAGGCATTTCAAATATAGGTGCCGATAGGCATTCCAGATATGGTTGCCGATAGGCATTTCAAATATAGGTGCTGATAGGCATTTCAGATGTAGTTTCCGATAGGCATTTCAAAAATAGGTGTCGATAGGCATTTCAGATATAGGTGTCGATAGGCATTTCAGATATAGGTGTCGATAGGCATTTCAGATATAGGTGTCGATAGGCATTTCAGATATAGGTGTCGGCATTTCAGATATAGGTGTCAATAGGCATTTCAGATATAGGTGTCAATAGGCATTTCAGATATAGGTGTCGATAGGCATTTCAGATATAGGTGCCGATAGGCATTTCAGATATAGTTGCCGATTGGCATTTTAAAAATAGGTGCCGATAGACATTTCAGATATAGAAGCCGATAGGCATTTCAAATATAGGTGCCGATAGGCATTCCAGATATGGTTGCCGATAGGAATTTCAAATAAAGGTGCTGATAGGCATTTCAGATGTAGTTTCCGATAGGCATTTCAAAAATAGGTGTCGATAGGCATTTCAGATATAGGTGTCGATAGGCATTTCAGATATAGGTGTCGACTGGCATTTCAGATATAGGTGTCGATAGGCATTTCAGATATAGGATTCGATAGGCATTTCAGATATAGGAGTCGATAGGCATTTCAGATATAGGTGTCGATAGGCATTTCAGATATAGGTGTCGAAAGGCATTTCAGATATAGGTGTCGATAGGCATTTCAGATATAGGTGCCGATAGGCATTTCAGATATAGTTGCCGATTGGCATTTTAAAAATAGGTGCCGATAGGCATTTCAGATATAGAAGCCGATAGGCATTTCAAATATAGGTGCCGATAGGCATTCCAGATATGGTTGCCGATAGGCATTTCAAATTTAGGTGCTGATAGGCATTTCAGATGTAGTTTCCGATAGGCATTTCAAAAATAGGTGTCGATAGGCATTTCAGATATAGGTGTCGATAGGCATTTCAGATATAGGAGTCGATAGGCATTTCAGATATAGGTGTCGATAGGCATTTCAGATATAGGTGTCGATAGGCATTTCAGATATAGGTGTCGATAGGCATTTCAGATATAGGTGTCGATAGGCATTTCAGATATAGGTGTCGATAGGCATTTCAGATATAGGTGCCGATAGGCATTTCAGATATAGTTGCCGATTGGCATTTTAAAAATAGGTGCCGATAGGCATTTCAGATATAGAAGCCGATAGGCATTTCAAATATAGGTGCCGATAGGCATTCCAGATATGGTTGCCGATAGGCATTTCAAATATAGGTGCTGATAGGCATCTCAGATGTAGTTTCCGATAGGCATTTCAAAAATAGGTGTCGATAGGCATTTCAGATATAGGTGTCGATAGGCATTTCAGATATAGGTGTCGATAGGCATTTCAGATATAGGTGTCGATAGGCATTTCAGATATAGGTGTCGATAGGCATTTTAGATATAGGTGTCGATAGGCATTTCAGATATAGGTGTCGATAGGCATTTCAGATATAGGTGTCGATAGGCATTTCAGATATAGGTGTCGATAGGCATTTCAGATATAGGTGTCGATAGGCATTTCAGATATAGGTGCCGATAGGCATTTCAAATATAGGTGCTGATAGGCATTTCAGATGTAGTTTCCGATAGGCATTTCAAAAATAGGTGTCGATAGGCATTTCAGATATAGGTGTCGATAGGCATTTCAGATATTATAGGTGTCGATAGGCATTTCAGATATAGGTGTCGATAGGCATTTCAGATATAGGTGTCGATAGGCATTTCAGATATAGGTGCCGATAGGCATTTCAGATATAGTTGCCGATTGGCATTTTAAAAATAGGTGCCGATAGGCATTTCAGATATAGAAGCCGATAGGCATTTCAAATATAGGTGCCGATAGGCATTCCAGATATGGTTGCCGATAGGCATTTCAAATATAGGTGCTGATAGGCATTTCAGATGTAGTTTCCGATAGGCATTTCAAAAATAGGTGTCGATAGGCATTTCAGATATAGGTGTCGATAGGCATTTCAGATATAGGTGTCGATAGGCATTTCAGATATAGGTGTCGATAGGCATTTCAGATATAGGTGTCGGCATTTCAGATATAGGTGTCAATAGGCATTTCAGATATAGGTGTCGATAGGCATTTCAGATATAGGTGTCGATAGGCATTTCAGATATAGGTGCCGATAGGCATTTCAGATATAGTTGCCGATTGGCATTTTAAAAATAGGTGCCGATAGACATTTCAGATATAGAAGCCGATAGGCATTTCAAATATAGGTGCCGATAGGCATTCCAGATATGGTTGCCGATAGGAATTTCAAATAAAGGTGCTGATAGGCATTTCAGATGTAGTTTCCGATAGGCATTTCAAAAATAGGTGTCGATAGGCATTTCAGATATAGGTGTCGATAGGCATTTCAGATATAGGTGTCGACTGGCATTTCAGATATAGGTGTCGATAGGCATTTCAGATATAGGATTCGATAGGCATTTCAGATATAGGAGTCGATAGGCATTTCAGATATAGGTGTCGATAGGCATTTCAGATATAGGTGTCGAAAGGCATTTCAGATATAGGTGTCGATAGGCATTTCAGATATAGGTGCCGATAGGCATTTCAGATATAGTTGCCGATTGGCATTTTAAAAATAGGTGCCGATAGGCATTTCAGATATAGAAGCCGATAGGCATTTCAAATATAGGTGCCGATAGGCATTCCAGATATGGTTGCCGATAGGCATTTCAAATTTAGGTGCTGATAGGCATTTCAGATGTAGTTTCCGATAGGCATTTCAAAAATAGGTGTCGATAGGCATTTCAGATATAGGTGTCGATAGGCATTTCAGATATAGGAGTCGATAGGCATTTCAGATATAGGTGTCGATAGGCATTTCAGATATAGGTGTCGATAGGCATTTCAGATATAGGTGTCGATAGGCATTTCAGATATAGGTGTCGATAGGCATTTCAGATATAGGTGTCGATAGGCATTTCAGATATAGGTGCCGATAGGCATTTCAGATATAGTTGCCGATTGGCATTTTAAAAATAGGTGCCGATAGGCATTTCAGATATAGAAGCCGATAGGCATTTCAAATATAGGTGCCGATAGGCATTCCAGATATGGTTGCCGATAGGCATTTCAAATATAGGTGCTGATAGGCATCTCAGATGTAGTTTCCGATAGGCATTTCAAAAATAGGTGTCGATAGGCATTTCAGATATAGGTGTCGATAGGCATTTCAGATATAGGTGTCGATAGGCATTTCAGATATAGGTGTCGATAGGCATTTCAGATATAGGTGTCGATAGGCATTTTAGATATAGGTGTCGATAGGCATTTCAGATATAGGTGTCGATAGGCATTTCAGATATAGGTGTCGATAGGCATTTCAGATATAGGTGCCGATAGGCATTTCAGATATAGTTGCCGATTGGCATTTTAAAAATAGGTGCCGATAGGCATTTCAGATATAGAAGCCGATAGGCATTTCAAATATAGGTGCCGATAGGCATTCCAGATATGGTTGCCGATAGGCATTTCAAATATAGGTGCTGATAGGCATTTCAGATGTAGTTTCCGATAGGCATTTCAAAAATAGGTGTCGATAGGCATTTCAGATATAGGTGTCGATAGGCATTTCAGATATAGGTGTCGATAGGCATTTCAGATATAGGTGTCGATAGGCATTTCAGATATAGGTGTCGATAGGCATTTAAAAAATAGGTGCCGATAGGCATTTCAGATATAGAAGCCGATAGGCATTTCAAATATAGGTGCCGATAGGCATTCCAGATATGGTGTCCGATAGGCATTTCAAATATAGGTGCTGATAGGCATTTCAGATGTAGTTTCCGATAGGCATTTCAAAAATAGGTGTCGATAGGCATTTCACATATAGGTGTCGATAGGCATTTCAGATATAGGTGTCGATAGGCATTTCAGATATAGGTGTCGATAGGCATTTCAGATATAGGTGTCGATAAGCATTTCAGATATAGGTGTCGATAGGCATTTCAGATATAGGTGTCGATAGGCATTTCAGATATAGGTGTCGATAGGCATTTCAGATATAGGTGCCGATAGGCATTTCAGATATAGTTGCCGATTGGCATTTTAAAAATAGGTGCCGATAGGCATTTCAGATATAGAAGCCGATAGGGATTTCAAATATAGGTGCCGATAGGCATTCCAGATATGGTTGCCGATAGGCATTTCAAATATAGGTGCTGATAGGCATTTCAGATGTAGTTTCCGATAGGCATTTCAAAAATAGGTGTCGATAGGCATTTCAGATATAGGTGTCGATAGGCATTTCAGATATATGTGTCGATAGGCATTTCAGATATAGGTGTCGATAGGCATTTCAGATATAGGTGTCGATAGGCATTTCAGATATAGGTGTCGATAGGCATTTCAGATATAGGTGTCGATAGGCATTTCAGATATAGGTGTCGATAGGCATTTCAGATATAGGTGCCGATAGGCATTTCAGATATAGTTGCCGATTAGCATTTTAAAAATAGGTGCCGATAGGCATTTCAGATATAGAAGCCGATAGGCATTTCAAATATAGGTGCCGATAGGCATTCCAGATATGGTTGCCCATAGGCATTTCAAATATAGGTGCTGATAGGCATTTCAGATGTAGTTTCCGATAGGCATTTCAAAAATAGGTGTCGATAGGCATTTCAGATATAGGTGTCGATAGGCATTTCAGATATAGGTGTCGATAGGCATTTCAGAGATAGGTGTCGATAGGCATTTCAGATATAGGTGTCGATAGGCATTTCAGATATAGGTGTCGGTAGGCATTTCAGATATAGGTGTCGATAGGCATTTCAGATATAGGTGTCGATAGGCATTTCAGATATAGGTGTCGATAGGCATTTCAGATATAGGTGTCGATAGGCATTTCAGATATAGTTGCCGATTGGCATTTTAAAAATAGGTGCCGATAGGCATTTCAGATATAGAAGCCGATAGGCATTTCAAATATAGGTGCTGATAGGCATTCCAGATATGGTTGCCGATAGGCATTTCAAATATAGGTGCTGATAGGCATTTCAGATGTAGTTTCCGATAGGCATTTCAAAAATAGGTGTCGATAGGCATTTCAGATATAGGTGTCGATAGGCATTTCAGATATAGGTGTCGATAGGCATTTCAGATATAGGTGTCGATAGGCATTTCAGATATAGGTGTCGATAGGCATTTCAGATATAGGTTTCGATAGGCATTTCAGATATAGGTGCCGATAGGCATTTCAGATATAGGTGTCGATAGGCATTTCAGATATAGGTGTCGATAGGCATTTCAGATATAGGTGTCGATAGGCATTTCAGATATAGGTGCCGATAGGCATTTCAGATATAGTTGCCGAATGGCATTTTAAAAATAGGTGCCGATAGGCATTTCAGATATAGAAGCCGATAGGGATTTCAAATATAGGTGCCGATAGGCATTCCAGATATGGTTGCCGATAGGCATTTCAAATATAGGTGCTGATAGGCATTTCAGATGTAGTTTCCGATAGGCATTTCAAAAATAGGTGTCGATAGGCATTTCAGATATAGGTGTCGAAAGGCATTTCAGATATAGGTGTCGATAGGCATTTCAGATATAGGTGTCGATAGGCATTTCAGATATAGGTGTCGTTAGGCATTTCAGATATAGGTGTCGATAGGCATTTCAGATATAGGTGTCGATAGGCATTTCAGATATAGGTGTCGATAGGCATTTCAGATATAGGTGCCGATAGGCATTTCAGATATAGTTGCCGATTGGCATTTTAAAAATAGGTGCCGGTAGGCATTTCAGATATAGAAGCCGATAGGCATTTTAAATATAGGTGCCGATAGGCATTCCAGATATGGTTGCCGATAGGCATTTCAAATATAGGTGCTGATAGGCATTTCAGATGTAGTTTCCGATAGGCATTTCAAAAATAGGTGTCGATAGGCATTTCAGATATAGGTGTCGATAGGCATTTCAGATATAGGTGTCGATAGGCATTTCAGATATAGGTGTCGATAGGCATTTCAGATATAGGTGTCGATAGGCATTTCAGATATAGGTGTCGATAGGCATTTCAGATATAGGTGCCGATAGGCATTTCAGATATAGGTGCCGATAGGCATTTCAGATATAGTTGCCGATTGGCATTTTAAAAATAGGTGCCGATAGGCATTTCAGATATAGAAGCCGATAGGCATTTCAAATATAGGTGCCGATAGGCATTCTAGATATGGTTGCCGATAGGCATTTCAAATATAGGTGCTGATAGACATTTCAGATGTAGTTTCCGATAGGCATTTCAAAAATAGGTGTCGATAGGAATTTCAGATATAGGTGTCGATAGGCATTTCAGATATAGGTGTCGATAGGCATTTCAGATATAGGTGTCGATAGGCATTTCAGATATAGGTGTCGATAGGCATTTCAGATATAGGTGTCGATAGGCATTTCAGATATAGGTGTCGATAGGCATTTCAGATATAGGTGTCGATAGGCATTTCAGATATAGGTGCCGAAATGCATTTCAGATATAGTTGCCGATTGGCATTTTAAAAATAGGTGCCGATAGGCATTTCAGATATAGAAGCCGATAGGCATTTCAAAAATATAGGTGCCGATAGGCATTCCAGATATAGTTGCCGATAGGCATTTCAAATATAGGTGCTGATAGGCATTTCAGATGTAGTTTCCGATAGGCATTTCAAAAATAGGTGTCGATAGGCATTTCAGATATAGGTGTCGATAGGCATTTCAGATATAGGTGTCGATAGGCATTTCAGATATAGGTGTCGATAGGCATTTTAGATATAGGTGTCGATAGGCATTTCAGATATAGGTGTCGATAGGCATTTCAGATATAGGTGTCGATAGGCATTTCAGATATAGGTGTCGATAGGCATTTCAGATATAGGTGCCGATAGGCATTTCAGATATAGTTGCCGATTGGCATTTTAAAAATAGGTGCCGATAGGCATTTCAGATATAGAAGCCGATAGGCATTTCAAATATAGGTGCCGATAGGCATTCCAGATATGGTTGCCGATAGGCATTTCAAATATAGGTGCTGATAGGCATTTCAGATGTAGTTTCCGATAGGCATTTCAAAAATAGGTGTCGATAGGCATTTCAGATATAGGTGTCGATAGGCATTTCAGATATAGGTGTCGATAGGCATTTCAGATATAGGTGTCGATAGGCATTTCAGATATAGGTGTCGATAGGCATTTCAGACATAGGTGTCGATAGGCATTTCAGATATAGGTGTCGATAGGCATATCAGATTTAGGTGTCGATAGGCATTTCAGATATAGGTGCCGATAGGAATTTCAGATATAGTTGCCGATTGGCATTTTAAAAATAGGTGCCGATAGGCATTTTAGATATAGAAGCCGATAGGCATTTCAAATATAGGTGCCGATAGGCATTCCAGATATGGTTGCCGATAGGCATTTCAAATATAGGTGCTGATAGGCATTTCAGATGTAGTTTCCGATAGGTATTTCAAAAATAGGTGTCGATAGGCATTTCAGATATAGGTGTCGATAGGCATTTCAGATATAGGTGTCGATAGGCATTTCAGATATAGGTGTCGATAGGCATTTCAGATATAGGTGTCGATAGGCATTTCAGATATAGGTGTCGATAGGCATTTCAGATATAGGTGTCGATAGGCATTTCAGATATAGGTGTCGATAGGCATTTCAGATATAGGTGCCGATAGGCATTTCAGATATAGTTGCCGATTAGCATTTAAAAAATAGGTGCCGATAGGCATTTCAGATATAGAAGCCGATAGGCATTTCAAATATAGGTGCCGATAGGCATTCCAGATATGGTTGCCGATAGGCATTTCAAATATAGGTGCTGATAGGCATTTCAGATGTAGTTTCCGATAGGCATTTCAAAAATAGGTGTCGATAGGCATTTCAGATATAGGTTTCGATAGGCATTTCAGATATAGGTGTCGATAGGCATTTCAGATATAGGTGTCGATAGGCATTTCAGATATAGGTGTCGATAGGCATTTCAGATATAGGTGTCGATAGGCATTTCAGATATAGGTGTCGATAGGCATTTCAGATATAGGTGTCGATAGGCATTTCAGATATAGGTGCCGATATGCATTTCAGATATAGTTGCCGATTGGCATTTTAAAAATAGGTGCCGATAGGCATTTCAGATATAGAAGCCGATAGGCATTTCAAAAATAGGTGCCGATAGGCATTCCAGATATGGTTGCCGATAGGCATTTCAAATATAGGTGCTGATAGGCATTTCAGATGTAGTTTCCGATAGGCATTTCAAAAATAGGTGTCGATAGGCATTTCAGATATAGGTGTCGATAGGCATTTCAGATATAGGTGTCGATAGGCATTTCAGATATAGGTGTCGATAGGCATTTCAGATATAGGTGTCGATAGGCATTTCAGATATAGGTGTCGATAGGCATTTCAGATATAGGTGTCGATAGGCATTTCAGATATAGGTGTCGATAGGCATTTCAGATATAGGTGCCGATATGCATTTCAGATATAGTTGCCGATTGGCATTTTAAAAATAGGTGCCGATAGGCATTTCAGATATAGAAGCCGATAGGCATTTCAAAAATATAGGTGCCGATAGGCATTCCAGATATAGTTGCCGATAGGCATTTCAAATATAGGTGCTAATAGGCATTTCGGATGTAGTTTCCGATAGGCATTTCAAAAATAGGTGTCGATAGGCATGTCAGATATAGGTGTCGATAGGCATTTCAGATATAGGTGTCGATAGGCATTTCAGATATAGGTGTCGATAGGCATTTTAGATATAGGTGTCGATAGGCATTTCAGATATAGGTGTCGATAGGCATTTCAGATATAGGTGTCGATAGGCATTTCAGATATAGGTGTCGATAGGCATTTCAGATATAGGTGCCAATAGGCATTTCAGATATAGTTGCTGATTGGCATTTTAAAAATAGGTGCCGATAGGCATTTCAGATATAGAAGCCGATAGGCATTTCAAATATAGGTGCCGATAGGCATTCCAGATATGGTTGCCGATAGGCATTTCAAATATAGGTGCTGATAGGCATTTCAGATATGGTTGCCGATAGGCATTTCAAATATAGGTGCTGATAGGCATTTCAGATGTAGTTTCCGATAGGCATTTCAAAAATAGGTGTCGATAGGCATTTCAGATATAGGTGTCGATAGGCATTTCAGATATAGGTGTCGATAGGCATTTCAGATATAGGTGTCGATAGACATTTCAGATATAGGTGTCGATAGGCATTTCTGATATAGGTGTCGATAGGCATTTCAGATATAGGTGTCGATAGGCATTTCAGATATAGGTGCCAATAGGCATTTCAGATATAGTTGCCGATTGGCATTTTAAAAATAGGTGCCGATAGGCATTTCAGATATAGAAGCCGATAGGCATTTCAAATATAGGTGCCGATAGGCATTCCAGATATGGTTGCCGATAGGCATTTCAAATATAGGTGCTGATAGGCATTTCAGATGTAGTTTCCGATAGGCATTTCAAAAATAGGTGTCGATAGGCATTTCAGATATAGGTGTCGATAGGCATTTCAGATATAGGTGTCGATAGGCATTTCAGATATAGGTGTCGATAGACATTTCAGATATAGGTGTCGATAGGCATTTCTGATATAGGTGTCGATAGGCATTTCAGATATAGGTGTCGATAGGCATTTCAGATATAGGTGCCAATAGGCATTTCAGATATAGTTGCCGATTGGCATTTTAAAAATAGGTGCCGATAGGCATTTCAGATATAGAAGCCGATAGGCATTTCAAATATAGGTGCCGATGGGCATTCCAGATATGGTTCCCGATAGGCATTTCAAATATAGGTGCTGATAGGCATTTCAGATGTAGTTTCCGATAGGCATTTCAAAAATAGGTGTCGATAGGCATTTCAGATATAGGTGTCGATAGGCATTTCAGATATAGGTGTCGATAGGCTATTCAGATATATGTGTCGATAGGCATTTCAGATATAGGTGTCGATATGCATTTCAGATATAGGTGTCGATAGGCATTTCAGATATAGGTGTCGATAGGCATTTCAGATATAGGTGTCGATAGGCATTTCAGATATAGGTGCCGATAGGCATTTCAGATATAGTTGCCGATTGGCATTTTAAAAATAGGTGCCGATAGGCATTTCAGATATAGAAGCCGATAGGCATTTCAAATATAGGTGCCGATAGGCATTCCAGATATGGTTGCCGATAGGCATTTCAAATATAGGTGCTGATAGGCATTTCAGATGTAGTTTCCGATGGGCATTTCAAAAATAGGTGTCGATAGGCATTTCAGATATAGGTGTCTTAGGCATTTCAGATATAGGTGTCGATAGGCATTTCAGATATAGGTGTCGATAGGCATTTCAGATATAGCTGTCGATAGGCATTTCAGATATAGGTGTCGATAGGCATTTCAGATATAGGTGTCGATAGGCATTTCAGCTATAGGTGTCGATAGGCATTTCAGATATAGGTGCCGATAGGCATTTCAGATATAGTTGCCGATTGGCATTTTAAAAATAGGTGCCGATAGGCATTTCAGATATAGAAGCCGATAGGCATTTCAAATATAGGTGCCGATAGGCATTCCAGATATGGTTGCCGATAGGCATTTCAAATATAGGTGCTGATAGGCATTTCAGATGTAGTTTCCGATTAGCATTTCAAAAATAGGTGTCGATAGGCATTTTAGATATAGGTGTCGATAGGCATTTCAGATATAGGTGTCGATAGGCATTTCAGATATACGTGTCGATAGGCATTTCAGATATAGGTGTCGATAGGCATTTCAGATATAGGTGTCGATAGGCATTTCAGATATAGGTGTCGATAGGCATTTCAGATATAGGTGTCGATAGGCATTTCAGATATAGGTGCCGATAGGCATTTCAGATATAGTTGCCGATTGGCATTTTAAAAATAGGTGCCGATAGGCATTTCAGATATAGAAGCCGATAGGCATTTCAAATATAGGTGCCGATAGGCATTCCAGATATGGTTGCCGATAGGCATTTCAAATATAGGTGCTGATAGGCATTTCAGATGTAGTTTCCGATAGGCATTTCAAAAATGGTGTCGATAGGCATTTCAGATATAGGTGTCGATAGGCATTTCATATATGTGTGTCGATAGGCATTTCAGATATAGGTGTCGATAGGCATTTCAGAAATAGGTGTCGATAGGCATTTCAGATATAGGTGTCGATAGGCATTTCAGATATAGGTGTCGATAGGCATTTCAGATATAGGTGTCGATAGGCATTTCAGATATAGGTGCTGATAGGCATTTCAGATATAGTTGCCGATTGGCATTTTAAAAATAGGTGCCGATAGGCATTTCAGATATAGAAGCCGATAGGCATTTCAAATATAGGTGCCGATAGGCATTCCAGATATGGTTGCCGATAGGCATTTCAAATATAGGTGCTGATAGGCATTTCAGATGTAGATTCCGATAGGCATTTCAAAAATAGGTGTCGATAGGCATTTCAGATATAGGTGGCGATAGGCATTTCAGATATAGGTGTCGATAGGCATTTCAGATATAGGGGTCGATAGGCATTTCAGATATAGGTGACGATAGGCATTTTAGATATAGGTGTCGATAGGCATTTCAGATATAGGTGTCGATAGGCATTTCAGATATAGGTGTCGATAGGCATTTCAGATATAGGTGCCGATA